>SNQJ01S0012822.1:15818-50807 GCA_010110895.2 Picea sitchensis
TGTAATAATGGGAAATAGGTTGAGAGAAAAGTGGATCTGTAATAATGAGATGGTTATCTTATCTTCAAGGCTCTCATGTATAAAAGAGAGTTCTCTCTCTTCATGAATATTCAAGTAGAAGAGGAATTAGGATGCAGTTAGATTATGTAATTAGAATCAGAGTAGTCATTAGGATTTGAAAGAGAAAGGGATTCTTAGATTTGATTCATGGTTTTGTTTTTCATGATTTCATTATTCTTTTATAAAGATTGATTTGATTATTGTAATATAAGATTCCTTCATTGGTGAGATCTCACATATGTTATTGTGTCAATTCAACTCTTCACATGTTGTACTTGTTTTTCCTTCATGTAGTTCTCCATTTCTAGATTACTTCCGTCACACAATTTCCCATTCTTAGAGTAATTTCATTTACACAACTAGATTAATTTCAATTCCAGTCGTGTGTTAGATTAATTTCAATTCCAGTCATGTGTTAGATTAATGATTCAATTTCAGTTCTGTGTTAGATTAATGATTCAATTTCAGTTGTAGCTTAAACATTAGATTAGATTAGTCCCACTTCAATCTTGCATATACTTTGCGTGTGGTTCGTCAACTTATGAACCCCGGGTTGAAAAATTAGATAGTTGGGAAAGTACTACAGCTCAATTAATACAACATTAGTTTGGCCCAATATAACGACTGTCGTTCCCTTGTCACGATTGTTGTTCCTTTTGCTGTTCATTTGAACAGAACGATTGTTGTTCCTTTTGTTACGATTGTTGTCCCTTTGCAGGGGTTGCATATCTGGAGGATAGGTATTGAAAACGAAAGGTAGGAACCTATGTAGGCGACAAGTAAAATGCTTGCGCCAATGCCTACCTTTGGATGATGCATAGAGGTTATATTTTAGGACATCTTTAGAGCCCAACAAGAACATATTCCTTTATTTTTGCATCTTATTTAAACTTTATTTCATTAGTTTAAATCATCATTTTCACAAGGATTTATTTAAACCTTGTATCTGTATATATCTATTGTATATAATACTACTATTAGCTAAATAATCATATTGGTGTGTTAATTGATAGGATTATACATTAAGTTAGTTTTACCTCTTTTAGTTTTTTTTTAGAGTCTTAGTTGGCTAACGGAGCCATAAAACCCGTCAGGGTAGATTATTCCAAATAGATTGGGTTAAATAGACAACCCTAGACCAGATCTTCCCTTCTCATTGACGGTGTGTCATAAGCGCCCGTCAACACGTTCATCATGTTGCACCTCTCATTGTCATCATTCAACATTCCCTTCTATAGAATCGTTGTCATAACTATATTGAAATTTTACATGGAACTTCCAATACACCCATCAGAAATTTGTTCCACCGAACCCGCACAGTGAGCAATGAATGGGGCCAACGTTGAATGTTTTTCAATCTGTTCTTATATGCGTCGAAATTTGACATGGTTGGACTAGATATTTTCCTTGAAGGTATGGGAGGGTTTCGATACTTAAGGATGTTTGATCTCCCCACATAATACTTAAAGAGGGTTTGATTATTGAATTACCAAGTCGAGTTGACGTTACAGAAGTTTCAATTCACCCACCGCAAATGTCATGCACCGACCCCGCATAGTGAGTAGTGAATGGGGACAACATTGAAATTTCTTCAATATGTGTCTGTATGCATCAAAATTTGACATGGTTAGACTAGACACATGCATTGACGGTATGGGAGGGTTTCAAGACTCAAGGATGTATGATTTCCCCACATAATCTTTATCATGTTGCACCTCTCATTGTCATCATTCATCATTCCCTTCTACAGAATCATTGTCATAACTATCTTGAAATTTGACATGGAACTTCCAATACACCCATCACAAATTTCTTCCATCGAACCCGCATAATACTTAAGGATCTCATAACACCCATCACGATATTTAAGGATCTTTAATGTCCCCACACAATACTTAAGGAGGGTTTTATTATTGAATTACCAAGTCGAGTTGATGTCGCAGAAGCTTCAATTCACCCACCACAAAATTTCATGCACCGACCCCGCATAGTGAGCAGTGAATGGGGCCAATGTTGTAATTTCTTCAATATGTGCTTGTATGCATCGAAATTTGACATGGTTAGACTAGACACATGCCTCGACGGTATAGGAGGGTTTCAAGACTCAAGGATGTATGATGTCCCCACATAATCTTTGAGATCATCCACATTTTCATCAACGTTCATCATGTTGCACCTCTCATTCTCATCATTCACCATTCCCTTCTATAGAATTGTTGTCGGAACTATCTTGAAATTTGGAACTTCCAATACACCCATCACAAATTTCTTCCACCGAACCTACATAATACATAAGGATCTCATAACACCCATCACGATACTTAAGGATGTTTGATTTCCCTGCATAATACTTAAGGAGGGTTTGATTATTGAATTACAAAGTTGATTTGATGTCACGGAAGATTCAATTCACCCACCACAAATGTCATGCATCGACCCCGCATAGTGAACAATGAATGGGGCCAATGTTGAAATTTCTTCAATATGTGCATACATGCATCGAAATTTGACATGGTTAGACTAGAAACATGCCTTGATGGTATGGGAGGGTTTCAGGACTCAAGGATGTATGATGTGCCCACATAATATTTGAGATTGTCCAAATTTGCATAAACATTCATTATGTTGCACCTCTCATTTTCATCATTCATCATTCCCTTCTATAGAATCGTTGTCAGAACTATCTTGAAATTTGACATGGAACTTCCCTTCTATAGAATTGTTGTTGGAAATATATTGAAATTTGGAGGGTTTGATTATTTAATTATGAAGTCGAGTTGATGTCACAGAAGATTCAATTCACTCACCACAAATTTCATGCACCGACCCCGCATAGTGAGCAGTGAATGGGGCCAACATTGAAATTTCTTCAATATGTGCATGTATGCATCGAAATTTGACATGGTTAGACTAGACACATGCCTTGAAGGTATGGGAGGCTTTCAAGACTCAAGTATGTATGATGTCCCCACATAATATTTGATATCATCCACATTTTCATCAATGTTCATTATGTTGCACCTCTCATTGTCATCATTCATCATTCCCTTCTATAGAATCGTTGTCAAAACTATCTTGAAATTTGACATGGAACTTCCCTTCTATAGAATTGTTGTCGGAACTATCTTGAAATTTGGCATGGAATAGACTATCCATGTCAAATTTCGATGCATGTCAAATGTGAACAGAGTATCCATGTCAAATTTTGGTGCATACAGAAACATTTTGAAAACATTTCAACGTTGGCCCCATTCACAGGTCATTGTTTCCCATCATGTACTCTAGCCCTAGTACAATGTCTTTTAATAGTTGTTTCCTTTAAAATTCGAACGATCAGAAAATTAAAATGAAATGACGATGAGATGAGATGGTATATAGAGTGGGTATGTGAGTGATCTTTGAGTATAAAGATGAATGAATGAACTTCTCTTAGTTTTGAGAATATTTTATTCTCTACTAAACAAGGCCAACCACATGAAGGTGGAAGCTCATATGGCCCCTCCCTCCCTCACATCGCTCTCAATTCCCCAATACCCAATCTATAAAATAGAAAAAAAACAAAAGAAACATAGTAATCATGCATAGAAACTACCAAAACAAAAATGAAATAAAACTTAAAAACATGTAATTAACCCACATAAAAAATTATTTAAAGAGAATAATTCATACAAATTAAAATATCTAGTTATGTACCTCATCAACCAATGCAACATTTGTGTCATCCTTCTTATGTATCTTCTTCTTGATCATCCAACTCGACATCAAATCAACATCCGGTTTAGAAACAATGTTGAAAGGATTGATGATATCATGATTATCATCAATGTCATTTTCGAGGATATCTTCATCGATATCATCATCAAGAACTGGCACATTGTCTCCTACGACGAGTTCATCTTCTCTGTCTTCTTCATCTGTCGAACCATATTCTTCCTTCTCTATCTCTACATCATCTTCTTCTTCAACATCATCTTCTTCATCTACAATATACTTTACTTTCCTTCCTCTTGGATTATATCTAACAACAAATCACCAATCCCCCTTACCTGGAAACTTTGAGTAAAAGACTTGTTCACATTGACTTGGAAAAACATAGTGGTCATTTGTTTTTCCAAAAACTGTTGTTTTAATCATTGGAAATCTGTTGTCATGTTGAATAACGGTTCTTTCCTCATCATGTTCATGCCTTCGTAACCTATACCATTTGACATCGAACAAAACTAATTTGAAGGAATTAAAGTCATACTCAATTATATCATTCAAAAAACCATAGTATCTATTTTCAGATTCTCGAGGACGTCTGTCACTCTTAGATGAAACATTAGTGACCTGGAATACAACAATTATCCCACTATTAGAATTTTTTCTGGTTTCATCCAACTGTTTGATGCCAAATTTACGACCATTGCACCACATAGCCTTGTGGTGTTTCAACTACAATATGCCATACATGTAAAAGATGTATTGTCAATTAATACTAATTTTTTTTATATAACTTGGAAAGTATAATATGAAAAAAACACACCTACACTCACATTAATATAATATAAAATAACTAAATAAAATGGGTGAATTTTCTTGCCTTTCCATATTTCAAACAATATCCTAAATCTATTTCCCTATGCGTAACATCAAAATCTCCATTACAACGAGCTTCTCTAACCAATTCAAACAGTTCTTTCCATGATAACCTACCTCCATGAGGTTCTTTACATCTATCAATCCATACCTTCATCTAGTCAAGATTGTTTACAATGTATAAATGTAGTGAATCCCAATATTGAGCAAATGACCGATCAAAAAATCACAATTCACCAATATTAAATATTAGTTATAACCATGGTAAATATTAATAAATGATGAAAGAATAGAATATTAAATGATTATGATCATATACACAAAAAATGAAAAAATTATATTTATTAAAAATATCCACAATTTAATTACCTCTCACTTTCTTCATTGTACCTTTCCCCAACAGCTGCTCCCCTTCAATTTTTTTGATGGATTTCACATCCCAAATGTAATCCATTGCATGCATAACTTGCGTTGCTAATTTAGGAATATACTGACTAATATACACCATGGATTCATATACCATATTTCCCTCCACCATATAACCCTTAGGATGTGCTCTTTGTCTAACCAAAGCCTTCAATGATTTCAAGTGCATCTTCACCATTGTGTGTACAGGTCCACACATTTCAATCTCCTCAACTTGGTGCAAGAGGTAGTGTTCGTGTGCATTGAAAAATGATGGAGGTAGATACTTCTGCATTTCACACATTAGCCGAGGAATTTCTCTCTTCTAATACTTTATATCATCTTCATGGTTTTGTTTCAATGACAACCGTCTACAGATCATGATGCAAGAAAATAACATGTTTCAACAAGACATATAAATACATATTACATTACAAGTAAAACACATGTCATTAAATATAACAAAAAATTGAATTTTTTTTTGCATACATATTGCAACTACTTACCTCATGTATTTTCCAAGATCATATATAACTTGTTTGACGTTATTGTCAAAGTTGTTTGGGAGAGATAGAGGTAGAACATACTGTAACAATAAAAACAAATCATTACTTGTTCAAAACTAGACAAAAATATAAAAATATCAAAAAATGTATACGACCAATACATAAATATGAATACTAAAATGATTAATTACCTTAATGAAGGTATACAATTCATGTGTTTTTACCTCACCAAATTCACCTTTCTTCGTTAAGATATTATTTATGTTTGAACAAAAACCTGTGTGAAATTTAATTTTTTGAATGACCTCTTTTACACCATTGCTTTGCTACTCCGTTAATAACCAGGGAAGGTTATTTTGGTCTCCATTATTATCTGATCGGATCACACTTTTCATTCCATGATTGGCTTCCCAAATGTCATTACAAATTTTGACAATTTTTTCTTTATCCCTCCTGCCATCTATGAATCGCCATAATGTTTCTGTCACATTATTTCCGATATGAATTGTATCAAATAAATGAACTATTTTTAGGTCCTTATAGAAAGGAAACCTCATGAATTGAGTGGGATAACATTTCATTCCTCATGGAAGCCCATTACTACTACTTTCACGACGACGACATTGATGAAGCATAAAAAAAATCAGAACACTATTTATCAAATGCGGTAAAATAAAATTTCAAAACATGATTGCATTTACAATACATAAACAAAATGTGTACCTCGAGGATTAATTCTGTCATATGCCAACTTCCATAGGCGAGGTGTCATTCTTTGTGGTTTTAGTCCAGTCTCTTGTTTCCCATTGAAAAGATCTTTTTCAGTAGAACAATAGTTATGGTTCTTAGAGAGGAAGTGTATATACTGATCAAACACCTCCTTTCCTAAACTTTTTGACCGACAAGATTTCATCTTAGGACCACAAACTGGACATGGAATTTTACCCTTTGTTTGAATACCCACAACAGATGGATTAATGTGAATTGTTAATATACAAAATGATTATTTAAACAACATGCATGATATATTCAATTAATTATATACTATTCAAGTGTGCAATATGGAACGTTACATACCGCAAAAATGTGTTATTCATGGGGCATCATGAATTGTCCATAAAAAATTTCCACGACATTGAAATCCCTTCTGCCCAATTGGTTTACAAATGCCATACATAGTGATGCCCTCCCATAACTTTAGTAGCTCGTCGATAAGAGGCTCGATATAAATATTCATATATTTAACTTCGTACTTACCTAATTGTTTGAAATTACACAAAATTACTACCATGATATGTATATATACGTAAATAAATAAATAAAATATGTTATGCAAAAAAAGAGAAAAAATGAAAAATTTAAATTTGAAAAATTAATGTAAGCAAATACTTGGAATAATCATTGCCAATATTATGTGCTCCCTCTTTATTGACATCCAAGAAGGAATGTTATTGTTGATAAAAAAAATAGGCCACACTGAGTAAACAGACTGAATCTCTCCAAATGGATTAACATCGTCAGTTGCCAATGAAATCCTAACATTACGAGGTTCATCTGTAAATTTTTTCAATTTTGCAGCAATTTCCTTAAATGCATAACCATCTACAGACATTCAGAGAACACCATCTTCAATTTTCTTTTGTGCATGGTAATCCATAAACTATTCTATGCTTTGGCACCTGAACAATCGCTGCAAACGTGGAATTATGGGAATATGCTAGAGAACCTATCGAGGGACCATTTTTGTTACTTGATCGTTTCAATATCTACTGATACCACATATCGAGAATTTTGTTTTCGACACTTGTTGTCCATAATGTATAATATGATCATCAAGACATGCATCTATACTTTGATACTCCATTCCAATGTCTTTCATAATGGCATGTAAATCTCGATATGTGCGACGTAAAATATTTGACGAGGGTAACAAAAATTCACCTAACAATCTAAAACATAAAAAATAAATAGTTTATGTAAAGAATAGTAATTTTAAATATTGCATTTTTATTTTACACATTAATTAACACTAAAAAAAATGGGGAAAAGTCAACTTTTATGTAGATGTGATGAAACATATTACATACCTTAGGATCTGTGTCATACAAGTGTTCAACAAATTATTCCTAACCTTTAAGTTCACCAACAACAATGTAGTGGAGAGAAGCTTTTCTCTTGACCCTTTATAAAGTCGTTTATTTGCCTTTTCAATCAGAGGTTCATCATAAATACCATCACTATTGTCCCCATGATCCTCATCTGGATGACCAATTAAGTCTTGGATCATTTGATTTGTCCCATCATCTCGAACTATGTTATTATTTCCATCTACTTCCATGGGATCATTAACTTGATCTTCATTATCTGCTTCAAGTTCTTCATCTTGTACAACATAATTTATGCTACTACTTGGTGCTTTGTGCATAAAGTTAGGGGGAAAATCTAACTATATAATTACAGACAATCATGAAACATTAGTGCATGTATAAAACAATATAAAATTTTGAGAATACAATAAATATTAAAATAGATAATTTGAATGTATATATAGCTAATTACCATGGGACAATATTCATTAGATTCCCCGTCCATGTGCCCATATTTCCTACAATGTTTTTTAGCTGTTGCTATTAAAACTCTTTTAGGATGTCTAGTACAACAATTTTTGCAAGGGAAATAACATTTACTGTCACCCTTTTCACCCTCTTTAATTTTTTTCCCACCTCTAATGTTTTCTGACATTCTTCCCCATAGACATATACTGAAAAAAATACATGTTTTTTGTTCTCCAAGAAGACCAAGTTATACCTTTTTTCAAGTTTCGTTATTATAGAAAACTTGTCGCAACATCCATAAAATGCAATAGATTTATAGATTTTATAACGTCGCAATTTTGACGATCATTAACAAAGTCAAAGTTGACTTCGTCAAATACTAGGTGACCATTGGGATGGGGAAAACCTAGTTTCCATAATGTCGCAAGTACGACAAATATTTTACCAACATCGCAAGAGAGACGGAAATGAAATTTCGTCACAAGAGAGACGTCATCCTACCTTCATCGCAAGAACGACATGTTTTTGCAGTATGTCGCAAAAGCGACATTATTAGGCAATATGGAGAAAAAAATTTAAAATTTCCTCTATTTTTTGATAGTATGGCCAATTTTGTCCATAATGTCGCAAATAGAATGTCAAAATTTTTCCAATATGTACTAGTGTTAGACTTAGAAACATAGAACATGAAGATGTCATGTGCAGGATTTCTCCTTACACCTTTGAGAGAAATTACTCCAAGTGGTACTTCAAGCAAAAACCTCAAACTATAGTCTACTGGGATAGATTTGAAACCATTTTATTATAAAATTCTAGAGATGACAAGTCCCCTAAAGTTTTGGTTATGGAGTTATCTAGTATGAAGATGAATTAGAAGGAAAAGGTCAAAGACTTTAACTAGAGGTTTCTCACACTTAAGAATAAAATTCATACAGAATCTATGCCTCCAGAAAACTTGATCGTTGCATATTATGCTAAAGCCTTACATCACACTACAACAATGTAGGTTAAAAGGTCCAAAACGAACACTCTGTTAGAGGATTTTGAAGAATCCATTCTCATTGAAAAGTACATGCTTAGTTTGAAGGATAATACAAATCCTGAAACTGAACAAGCCCCTTCTTCAAAGAAGAAGATTGGCATTCTTACTAAAACACCTTCAACTAAGAAAGATCAAGAATCCATTGACTTGGAAATCTTTCAAAAATACTGTCAAAATGTATCTAATTAGGTTGTTGACTTGAAAAGAGCTGCAGAGGAAGGATCCTTTATCGAACACCTTATAGGAGCCCCACTCAAAATATTCCTTACAAGCAAACACCCCCTGCTAAATTTTTGAGCTTAGAAGGATTACATAATTCTATACAAGCCTTATTAGTTGGAGTTGATAATACTTCTGATGTTACAACTGAAAAACACAATGAAGCAAAAAATGAAGGGGAAGAAGCGCTTGATGAAGAAGATTCATCGCCCCCAACTATAAGACATTTTTCAGATAACATTTTCCAAGAAAACTATGAAACCATGCATGATAATCAACATCCCTGTAATACACGTAGTAAATATTAGCCGAATGATCAAAATAAATCTGCATCTCACACAAACAAAATGAAACATCCAAACAAAAGAAGCAGATTGAAACACCGAAGAATTTTTTTGTCCCTGATTTAGACTACAATCCTATTGAGGATTTTAAGAAATTAAAGGCTAATATTTCAATCTATGAGTTTCTTAAGTTCCCTTACATTCATCATAAAATGTTACAGAGTATAGCTGAAAAAAATAATAAGAAAAAAGTTGCCCCAAGCAAAAGTGTAGCAAATTTTGATAAATCAACTTCAGGAACAACAAATAAAAAATAACATCCTCCAAATGTTTCTTCCACACAACGTAAGAAGTCCAACGTTCCACCCTTCCTGTTAACATTTGAAATATTTAATAGAAATGTACGTAATTGTATGGTGGACTCCGGGGACTCCGGGGCTTCGTCAAATGTGATGCTTCGCCCGTTTGTCAGAAAATCAATGCTAAAATCAAACCATCAGATATCAAAATAATTCAGCTTGATAGAACTAATTTTATAGTGGTTGGGGAACTTAAATATGTTTTGATTAGGTTGTCATCCAATCCAAAAGTGCATCAGATCATTGACATAGTGGTAGTCGATATTCCAGACATATATGGTATGTTTCTAAGTAGGGATTCGTCTCAACAACTTAATGGCTATTTTGCTACAGATTGGTATCACATATGGTTAACCACCTCTCGATGACCAACCAAATAATATTATGGTCAACAAGGAACGATATTTAAAGTACACTGTGACAGATCTGAATGACCCAAACAAGACTTTTATTTCAAGTGAAAATGTATTGGAAAATCAAGGCACAAATACCTTTTTTCGGAATTTTGTAGCTGAAATATCTTCTGTTACAGAACCAAATCAACAATCTGAAATTTCATTATACACCCAAGTAATGATGTCTAATCACGCTGTAAATAATGTAATTAATGTAAATAGTTTTGTGAAACGCGAGCTTTGGTATTTGTACTTTGATGGGTCTAAATAACGAGAAGGAGTCGGTGTCGGTTGTTTACTAATAGACCCTAAAGGTAACAAAACATTTATTGCTTGTATATTAGAATTTGATTTTTCAAATAATATAGCAAAATATGAGGCTCTCTTTCACAGACTTAAGAAGGCCATTGACCTTGACATCAAAGTCTTAGTTGTGTTTGACGATTATGAAATTGTGGTTAAGAAGGTAAAAAATTGTTGGACAACTGAGAGGGGGGGTGAATCAATTGTTACTGTGCTTAAACAATTATTCCCATTTTAAACTCTTTATAGAACACTCAATGACGATCACAATAAAGCAGGGAAGTAAGCAATAGAATATTCAACATCAAGCACACACATGAAATATACAAAGACATATATTTCCCGAGGAAACCCATAAAGGGAAAAACCTCTTCTTCTTGATATGATAAGTAATCTTTATTTTCTATACATTATCATTCTTATGAGCTCCAACTCTTCTTGAGGCTACAACCTCTGTTTTACAAGCAACAACTTTCTGAAAGAACCAACTCTTTGGTTTCTCTAGCACCCACTAGAAGGAAGCACCAACTCCCTGAGTGTTCTAGCACCAACTGGATGGATGCACCAACTTCCAGTCACACATGCACCAAACTATATAACATAGAACAATAGTTCTCCCTTGCACCACCTTGCCACCTGATTTTTTTGGCTGCAACCAGATGGAAGATACAACTCCCTATGTTCAAGAACCCACTTGAATCTCTAAGGACACCAGTCCTCCCTAGCACCTCCCTACCACCTTGAAATATAAATCATTTCTTTTCTTGAATTTATCACAGTGATACAACATTTATCTATGGCTTACCAGTCTCATCATTGTTCTGCTACACTGCTCTTCTATTATAACCCTAATTTGCACCATACATGCTTACCTCACATCAGGCCATCTCAAATCCCTTCTTTCCTAAAGCACTGCTGAACAACTCTTTAAAAAACCTCTTTTATAAGGGCCCACATGCCCTAGACCATTGCTACACATGTGTACATGCTAGCTGACCTAAAACAGCCCATGTGGACCGACAAAATCACGAAAAAAGGAAAGTTGTCGACGAAACACACAGCTTTGGGTGAGTTAACTGAAACTCCCGACAATGCATGGCCGAGGGTTCATCCAAATACCTAACTTCTTCTAGCCTATAAAAGAAGGGCTAGGGGTCCCATTTGGAAAGAGGAAAAAATAGAGTAAAGAAACTCTGCCGAATTGCATATTCCTATTGTCCTAACCCTTTAGCCATCCTTGTGCAAGAAGAGATACAAAGAAAAGAAGTTGGAGGACACTTGAAGAGGAGCCCGGGATCAGGATTCGCAGAGCAGTGGCCAGTATCGACATTGTAAGTTGATTCATTAAAGTTAATAATAAAGAAATGATTTTCCCGTCCCACTATATGAGTTCTTCATAGTTCAGTAAAGATATGTTTGAATCTCTAACCCATTAGTCCATAGGTAAAATGTATGTGTAGTTTGTTGCTTGTTTTGTACGCAGGTCAATCTTGAGATGATAGTTGCTAACAAGAGATCAAGCATGAAGGGGGATCGACATCGAACATCCGAAACAAGGTATGTTGGTCTAACCATGTATTTGCTGAAAAGGAATGGGTTTTAAGTCCAGGGACGAAGGTAGAAAGTAGATTTATTTTGGCCATATCTGCATGCATAAGATAACCCTATTTTCTAGTTCGTAAGGGGATTTCCATCACAACAGAATTAGCGACCATACTGGGGAAGTCTCTAGGGTTCCTGGGAGTATTTTTGGGTAGTTTTAAAAGACTGGTTTTCTTGCCTATTTTTTGAAGTTTCTGCAAAGTCTCAGCTAGAAGAGAGTCTGGTTTTCCATACCAGCTGTCTCTGTTATTTTCTTGACTATGTTTTTTTGAGACCCACGGAGGTACATGCGGCCTGCATAAGGTCTGATGCATGTATCCATGCCCTACTCTCTGACAGCCCACGTGTAAACGCTAGCTAAAGAAATAGCAGTAGCGTGTAGACTCCAAAAAATGTTTGAGGTAGTCATCCTCTTCCCTGTCAGAATCAGACATTCTCAGGGGTTTTGTGGAATTCTTTCTAAGTCTTGGTTGTTTGCAGTCTTGTCTCATATTGGTTTGTTTTACGAATTTTTTCCTTACATTGTTTTTTTTTTCTCTTAAAGAGAGTGTCCAAGCCTTCAAGAGATCCCGGTTCTCAATATCCGTGGTCTCTTCTTGGTTTGGATTGTTTGTTATTTTTTTTTCAGAGTTTTAAAGATACACACAGCCTGTAGAAGGTCAGCACGCGTGTACACGCCCTCTGGCTCTATACAAATCGTGTTCACATGCTTACTGTTGGATTATCAGTAGCGTGCTTGTGCATGATAGTTTTTGTTGAGAGTAAGGTAGTCATCCTTTCCCTTGACAAGAGTTAAACCTCTCGGGTTTTTAATCTCTGTCCTAGCAGTCAGTAGCTTAGGGTTGATCTTATCCTTAGCTTGCTTTTTTCATTTAAAAGTTGTCATTAAAAAAATTTCTTAAGGGTTTTTAGACAAGTGTGAGAGTCATTTTTTAAGTTGCTAGTGTGTGATTTCTTGAAGTGATTCTTTGTGATCTGCGATTAGGCCATAATTGTTTTTTCTTGGTTTTTTACTTGTTGGTATTTTTCCTTTTTGCTTTATCAGCATTTAAATAAATAAAAAAATCTCTTTCATTTTCTTGTTTGGTTGAAAAGTGTGATTTTGCATTATTAGCCAGGGAAAAATCTTTGTTTTCTTAAGTTCTTGATAGTTTACCTAGATTGTAATTAGCTCATAGTCGAGTGAAATCGTTCTTTAAGTTTGCTGATTCAAAAGATCTTAGAAAAATAAATTTTTTTTTTTTTGAAAAGTTGTTGAAATTTTACATTAAGTGAAGGTTTTTGTTTCTAGCTTTTTATTCATTTTTACTTTCGTCTTTTACACATCATCAGTTTCACTTTCATACCCCGTGACATAAAACAAGCCATAAAATTAACGCTAAATATAAAATTTATTAGACTTTTATGTTTGTAGGGTTAACCAACTAGTTTAGAATTAGGGCCTTGGATTAGGTTGGAGAGGAAACTCTTCAAGGCCATTACAATCAAACATTGGAGTCTGAGTTAGGGAGTGTCTAAGTCCAGTATCTTGAAAGTTATCTAGGACCCCCCTCTAACAAAGGGGATAAACACGAGGTCGTGCACGGAAAGGTAGCAGAGATAACCCCTCCAAAGCTGGACCAATCGTAGTGGAGAACACATATAGAGGGCTTGTTTTGGGATTTCGTCGATTGCATTTGCCACGGGGCTTCGTGGGTCTCGAATCTGTTCGAGGTCCTTAGTTGTCTTCCAAACCACTTGATTTCAATACCCTTGACAAGTTTCAGGCTCGATACCCTTCTCATTGTGGTCTACCCGACTTTCGACTGTACCCACCTGGTGACTGTTCACGCGTTGGCAACCTAGTTGCCTATCTTTTTTAGGGACATACACAGGTGACTGCGGTGGTATACCGCGGTACCTAGTACAGACATCGGGCCACACTTTGTAGAGTATACCCGGAGGGTGCTTCCATTTTTGAGTTGCACTTGGACCGGTAAGTTTCTCTAGTGTTGGTTGTTGTAATTGTTCTTCCAATTAATTTAGTGTTTGCCTGTCTTATCTTATAGGGAATTTTTTACTGTGTGTTACTTTTGAACGTTTAGACTACCCTAGAGTGTCTTTGATCTTCTCACACAATGGAGGATCATGAGCTCCACCGGTCACGAAGGCTTCTTGGCCTGCCGCCGATTACACTGGAGCCACCCCCGCCACCACTAAGGCGAAAACTAGACCAACAAGGGTCTTTTGAGGCGACCGGGTCACAAGAAATTGTGCTAGACCAACATCCAGAGGACTCAACCATATTAGACCTTGGAGCGCAAGCTTTTGGTCTGGTTGAAACCTCCACCACTAATATTTCGGCACCCACCATCATACCGATTCATCCTTACGAGTGTCAGACAGTGTTGCACACAACAATGGAAACAAATCTTGTTACTCCTTCTTGGAATTCTTCAATTCCCACTATGGTTGTCACCACAGGAGAGTTTCCACCTCCTAACCCATCGTCACCAGTCCGAGCCACCATGGTCTTGACCGCAACTACATCGCACAGTGGTATGATCCCGTCTCTGGTGGCGTCCACAACCCCTTTCACACTGAGTGTGACAGGCCCTCCGTTTTCATACGGGATGCCTAGTTCAGGTACAAGTCCTGTACTTTCCTACTCCACTTCAAAGACTTCAAGTATGCGGGCAGGGATCTCTACCGCTCCTCTGCAAGGACACATGGGGGGCACTCCTGCTCCTTTTAACACTTTCCCTTACAGGGGAGGTCATATACCTCCTTCGTTCCCTTCACTCGGTGGCCCGCATCAACAATCCTTCGGGCCACCTACACACCATAGTTTATTTGGAGCGGGGAGTCAAGGACCACCTTCACATAATATGTCATTCGGTTCGACACCATTTTCTTTGTTCGATGTGTTTGGTAACAATGCTTTCTCATCAGCTACTTTCCTGACTGGGGGCAACCCCAGTTTTGGACAATCTATTCCTATGTAGGGTACTATTCTTACAAAGGGGGCACACCCAGGAACTGCTTCTGCACCAGGGCCTTGGCATTCTGGGAAGGGATCCATTCCCTCATCCGGAATTCCGATCTGGGGTAATTCTTTTCACAATCATTGGAACCTCGGACAAAGCACTATGCCTATCCCCATGGGATCGACATGGAGCAATCCTTCCCAAAGTCCTTCGAATGTAATGCATGCCCAACCATCTATGTCCTATTTTTGAAATCAGTTGATGATGTCTCCACATACGCAAAATCCATACGCTAGCCAAGGCCATGGCTTCTACCAGAATCTGGGCCAGCAGCCGAAATTTTCCTGGCAACCTGGTGCCAGTCAAACTCTAGGCCCCTTTTTCCCAGGTTATCACCAACAACCAAAACTACCCTTCCTGGTGACTTTGCACTTGCGAGATTTGACAAGGTTGTTGAATGACCCTATCTGTCACGATCCGTGTTGGCCTCCTATGCCGACGAAGTTTCCTTCGGACATCCTAAAGTTAGAAGCCAATCCTAACGAAGATCCAGGAGATCATGTGACTACCTTCCATATTTGGTGCTCATCTAACTCGTTGAAAGACGACTCCGTACAGTTGTGATTCTTTCAACGTACTCTCATTGGGAGTGCCGCAAAATGGTACATTGAACTTGATCACTCAAGATACTCTTCCTTCCGTGAGATGGTGATGGATTTCCTAAACCATTTACAGTTACCTATGATATACGATGCTAGCACAGAGTTGCTTGTCAATTTCGAACATACAACAACAAACCATATCTCTGATCACATCTGAGAATGGAGAGGCTGGAAGAGTTTAATTAAGGTGCCTGTCCCACCAACATTCCTGCTTGAGTGGTTCCTTAAGTCTTTGGTCCCGCAGTTATCCAAACACGTCATGACGTCAGGAGTATTCCCCGAAGAAGATGCCATCATGAGAGCTCAACAATTTGAGCTCATCTATTCTCAGTCTGGTTTATTATACAACATCTTTCCAGATGCGCCACGCTCAATACTTGATAAAACTAGACAGAGAGCTGGACCAGATGTCGATGGTATTGTTGGTTCAACACAAACAAAGCCCGCTGAGCAATTGACGAAGCAGTTGCAACAGTTATCTATACAAAACACAACGGCCAACCAAACTACTACTTTGGTTGCTCCCCCTACCAAAACGTCAGAGGTACACACAGTGAAATCGACTAACCCAAAGGCCACCCAACAGCCTGAAGGAAAGAAAAAACAATGAAAGAAGGGTAAAGGGGATAAAAAACCTACTGATAATGCTGGCGGGGACAACACTGAGAAACGAAAGGCGAGGTATCCATGCAACTTGTGCACGGAAGACCACCCAACCCATCTATGTCCTCGGCTTGCAGAAGCCCAAAAGTTTGTGACACAACAACAACATGTTGTGTTGACCAATCCATTTCAACATGGGAAAAATCTAACCCAAGCCTCTGCAAGCATAGAAGGGGGCAGCTAAGAACCCTCTCCGTCTTCAAACAACCCCGCATCCGTGAACGTCTATATGGTGAGGGGTGATGCTTTTATATCGACTAGAGCACATGACTATAGTAAACCAAGCACTTGTAAGAAGCGTAAAGAAGTTGAACTTCCATCTCTTCCTCTACAGATTGAGAAGAAGTTGGGAGAAACAATAACACACATTCCCAAAGGTGCATTTAAAAAACATTCTCATAACCCAAATGCAAGGGCCACCCAGAACTACTCTGTGGTGGAAGCTTTATCACAAACCCCTTGTGCAATGTCCACTTTGGAGGTCCTCCAAAGATGCCCTTCCCAAAGGAAAGCCTTGTTAACCACTTTAGGATCTACCAAGACTTGTAATTTGGGTACAATAAGGCTAGATACAACTGACCTAAAACCTTGTCTGCCTTACCACATAGCATTTCAGATAGTAGTGGCTTATCCCATGAAAATTTTTCCTCGAAATATCTTTCGCACGGTGGTTGATGAGGGTGCCTCGACATGCGTTATGTCATTGGCGTGTTGGAAGGTCGTTGGCCAGCCCATTTTGTCTCTGTCACCTACTCTCCTCACTGCTTTCGATGGTCGCTCCTTCCGACCACATGGTATCCTTCCTTCTTTTCCCGTGCAGTTAGGAGGGAAGACCATGTGTGTCGAAGTAGAGGTAGTCGATGCCCCCCTTGACTATAACCTTTTGTTAGGAAGGAGTTGGACTTATGCCATGCAAGTAGTGGTTGCTACAGTTTTCCAGGTCTTGTTGTTTCCACACAAGGGTCAGATAGTGACCATCGATCAATTGTCCTTCTCTAGACCTGACCTTGCATTGGGGGCATCCATGGTACCGATGATTGATAATCCTCAACCAGGTGTCATCAATGTAGGGGTTGGTTTGTGCCCATCTTTGATGGGTACCTTCGATTACCTTCCCCCTCAAGGAAATATCAAGTTTATATCCAATCACCATAAGGTTGATATTTTTCAAGTTTCGTCGTTCAGCACGACTTACTTTGACGATCCGTGGATAATTCCTTCCCCATTAGCCACGATGGATGGGACAAGGCACCCAGGCATGTACATGCCCTTGTCCACAACTGAAGTAGCGTACTCTTTAGTCCAGCAAGCTTCATCTAGCACTGATCCAACTCCCGCACAAGAGTTTGATCCAATTCTAGAGCCCATTTGGGCTCAGGGTTCTCTCGCTAGCACCGATTTGTTAGACTTGGTCATGCCCTCTGACGAAGTGATAATTGAAGCAATGACTAGTCTGGAAAAACCCTGGGATGATCTTCATCATAGATCATACTTCCTCCCATAGTTAAGCCGAATCGAAGCAGGAGAATTCACTGTGACTAAGACGGGAGATCGGTCTTGTCCTATTAATCTCTTAGCTACCCACGAAGTTTATGCTGAGGGTAATATGGAAACCATCGTTGAAACCATACCGATCAATATCTCCTGAAACCCTGGTGTCGTGGAGAATGTTTTCGTCGGAGCTAACTGCTCCCCCGAAGAGATTCAACTCTATACAGATCTTTTCAAAGAATTCTGCGACGTTTTTGCCTGGTCTTATAAGGAAATGCCAGGTATCAATCCAAAAATAGTTGAACATGAAATTACAATGTATCCTGATGCCAAGCCTGTTTGGCAGAAACTTCGTTTAGTTAATCCTAAGAAAGAAGCAATCATTAAGGTTGAGGTTGAGAAATTTCTAAAAGATGGGTTTATCTATCCTATCCATTTGACCCAATGGGTGTCAAACCCCGTGCCAGTCAATAAAAAACAAGGCATGATTCATGTATGTACTGACTTCTATGATTTGAACAAAACCTATCCCAAAGATAATTTTCCCACACCTTTCATCGACCAGATCATTGATGAATGTGCGGGTTGCGAAGCCTTTTCTTTCATGGACGGTTTTTTGAGATATAATCAAATACAAATTAAACCCGACGACCAACACAAAATGACATTCATACTCCCAAAAAAATAACGGGTCTTCTTTTAAGCCCTTTTCAGACCCTATAAACATGAAAAGATTATCGAGCGATCTTGTGTCCTTTCATGCTTGTTAAACTGAAATTTGAAGTCACGTCTGTCCGACGATAGTTTACCCCTTTTTCAGTCTGGACGATCAACTGTATGAATAAAGGTATACTCTATGAAACTTTTTTTCTCTAGAAGAGTACTCTCAGGTACAATTTTATCGCTTTTTCGGGCCTAAGGGACTAAACTTACAAAGAAGGAACCCCCACAGAGTCCATAGTTAAGCTCTTTTCAGACTACCTAAAATTGAAAAGATTGTCGAGTGACCTTATTCTTTCACACTCGTTAAACTGGTCCAGAAGAACATTCCTGACAGAGTCCATAGTTAATCTTTTTTCAGACTCCTTAAATATGAAAAAATGGTTGAGTGATCTTATCCTTATCACACTCGTTAAAATGGTTTTGAATAGACGTCTTGTCGGTGCTAGTTTACCCCTTTTTCGAACCGACTAGACTATCTTTAAAAAAAGGTACCCCAATGGAGTCTCCTTTTATGATTTTTCAGACTCTCTAAATATGGAAAACCACCGAGCTTACCTTCTCTGGGCTCATTAAACTTACATCGAAGGACATTACCATTGTGTGTTTTGTTAACCACATTTGCATACCTTATACGCCACCCTTGTAGCACTTTTCTTCTGCGTCCTAACAACCTTGGCCCCCGGAGGATTTTTCCCAAGTATCATTATTTTGAACATCAATCTTGTCCTTGTGCCTTGAGCTTGTATGTTTGTCACAATTGTTCCTCCATTGTAACGTAACGTTCCTTTATACTTTTTTCCAAAATTATTGAAAAAGACAAAAAAAATCAAATATACCCCAAAAAGAGGAAGGGAAAAGTAGTTTCTTTATTGGCAGCATAATAAGTCACCCTTGGATAAAGAACATATGTTTGTTTTTCTGTCAGGCTTTGGGATGTAGTATGACCTTAGGAAGTTTTTCTCGCTACATAGAGTTGTGTCCTCCTCCATTTGGTTATTCTTCCAAACATATGGAGAGTTTGCGTTGCCTCCCGCTTTGTAAACTTATGATTAATGCCATGCTGCCTAAGTCTCATCATTTGTCATGCTGTTGTCCAAGGGAAGTTTCTACCAAGCCTGAGTCGACCCCTCTGCAATTTGTCTCTTGCCCTCATACCCATCCATCCTGAATTTCCAATCAAGTCCTTGTTCAAAATCAATGAAGCCTTCAGTCTGATCATCAAGATTATCTAGTCCATGACCGACGAGCCGTCGAAGATCTCTGGGTAGTGAAGTTGTACACTCATATTACACCCCTACCTTGAGTTTTGAAGATTTTGAATTTGTTTCTGGAGCTCTGAAGATCTCATCTCCATCCATCAGGTCGTATCAGCTTCCAGAAGATGGATACTATATATGTATATCTTTTTGATTTCGAGATGTAGATTTGTTGTGAATTGTTCACAGCTACACTTTATATAGTTATTTGACATGGATCTATAGTGTATTTGATTGGTAGCCATGATTCTATTTTATCCCAAGCATGGGTATGCCCACCTCGGTGAGACATTTGTTATTTTGCAGACGACGCCTCCCGGTTCCTGGTCCCTAGGCTCACTTGTTCGGCACATTAGTAAAGATTGGTAATGTATTTCGGCCATCAGATGCTCTTTTGAACTCACACATTAGGGGGCATCTGTTATAACCCTAATTTGCACCATACATGCTTACCTCGCATCAGACCATCTCAAATCCCTTCTTTGCCAAAGCACTGTTGAACAACTCTTTAAAAAACCTCTTTTATAAGGGCCCACGTGCCCTACTCCATTGTTGCACGCATGTACACGCTAGCTAACCTAAAACAACCCACGTGGAACGATAAAAGAACGAAAAAAGGAAATTTTCCGACGGAACACACATCCTTGGGTGAGTTAACTGAAAATCCCGACCATGCATGGCCGAGGGTTCGTCCAAATACCTAGCTTCTTCTAAACTATAAAAGAAGGGCTAGGGGTCCCATTTGGAAAGAGGGAAAAATAGAGTAAAGAAAATCTGCCCAATTGCATATTCCTAATGTCCCAACACTTTATCCATCCTTGTGCAAGAAGAGATACAAAGCGAAGAAGTTGGAGGACATTTGAAGAGGAGCCCAAGATCAGGATTCACGGAGCAGTGGTCGGTCTCAACATTGTAAGTTGATTCATTAAAGTTAATAATGAAGAAATGTTTTTCCCGTCCCACTATATGAGTTCTTCATAGTTCAGTAAAGATATGTTTGAATCTCTAACCCATTAGTCCATAGGTAAAATGCATGTGTAGTTTGTTGCTTGTTTTGTACGCAGGTCAATCTTGAGAGGATAGCTGCTAACAAGCGATCAAGCGTGAAGGGGGATCGACATCGAACATCCATAACAAGGTATGTTGGTATAACCATGTATTTTCTGAAAAGGAATGGGGTTTAAGTCTGGGGACGAAGGTAGAAAGTATATTTCTTTTGGTCATATTTGCATGCATAAGATAACCCTATTTTCTAGTCCGTAAGGGGATTTCCATCACAACATCTTCTCTGCCTACATCAATGCCTCTGTGCTTGCATCACCTGTGCTTTCTGTTCTTATACATTTTATGCACTGTGTGCCATCTCTCTTCTATGCACGATGCCTCTGCATGCTCTTCACTGCATCATTGTTTTGTCGTACAGGTTGTTCACTGTGTCTCTTCCTCACAACTGCTCAGCTAACCGACATAATCGCCTCACTTCTCTATTATACATCTCTTTCTCACGTCGAGTCCTCTGCCTGACCATCATGGAAACTCTTCATCCTCTCTAGCGATTCACTCCATGTGTTCATCATTAGTGGGTGTTATGTTGAGATTCCTTAACTTATCTGGAAGTCGAAACTCTTTGTCTTCTCTTTGAGTTACAACAAGTAAATTATGTCTTCTTCGGCTCCTAATCCCATTCCTTCACGTGATCATTGGTGGTGACCATACACTTAGGCTTATCGAGCGCTTATCAATTCAATGGTCATGATTCAGTCTCCTGAAATGGACGACTATTGTAACTTCAACACTTTTCCCTTCGGGTCTTCGTGACTTCCAACCTTTCAAATCTTCCGAATACAATATCGTCGAACAAATCAGACGGTTCACAATTATATCTCTGAACCAGATCAATGGTTATATTCAATCCTTACATATATCCTTCATTGCTTAATCCGACGGCTAGGACTTAATGAAGCAATGAGATGGATGGCCAACTTTTATTCCACAACTTTGTCTATTATGCTTACGCTATCCTTCCACTGTATTTTGATCAACAGTTGATAGACACCCGACATCAGATCTATGGTCGAGATCTCCTTCGGGTCTTCGGACTTCGAATATTTAGAGTCTCAACCCTTTATTTCCTCCCTGTGTCAATCTTTCGAAGCTGACAGGCCTCTGACACGTGTCCCTCTCAGATTAACAGTCGATATATCCTCAGGTCTCCAAACTTTGGAGATTTCAAATCTCAACCCGTTATTTCCTCTGAAGTTATCACCTACTGAGTGAGTCATCAGATGGTGGAGACCACTTTCTATCGGTTAACATTTTCACTTACACTATCCTTCCATTGTAGTAGATCGACAGATGAGACTACTCCCGAAGTGATCTTCAGATCAGACGTCTCGTGTCCACTTCGGGTCTTTGGCATTCGGGACTTCGGGTCTTTGGGCGAGTACTGGTGGTAAAACTCCCGAAGAAAAACTCTTCGAGTGTCGTAACTCTTACGTTACTCAATGATGTCTCATGAGATGAGAAAATGCCACGTGTCACTCAGATTCATGATTTTCACGTACCTAAAATGTTGATTTCAACTTGACACTTATCGTTCTCTGATTGGGCCATGTGTCCTTGCTAACGTAGACTGTTGACATGGTCTGTCACATTTTCTTTCTGATGTTGACGTAGATCTCATGATGTGACACATGCTCATCTCCTTGATCTAATGACCAGGATAGTATCTTAGATCGACGACTGAGAGTGACTTTGAATATTCATCCTTTGGGACTTTTGACATTTCATGGTTGTGAAAATCCCGAAGCAATTCTCTTGGAGTGACACAAATTGCTTATGTCACTTGCTGACATGGCACGAGCCAATTTATTCTTGACACTTGTCATCATCTGATTACACCATGTGTATTCGATGATGTGGTCTGTTGACATGGTTTGCCACATATCCTTATTGACGTGATCTATTGATGTGGTCTTCTGACATGGTCTGTTGACCAACAACATTGATCCAATAGTCCTTGTATTTCCTCCAAATCTGATGGTCCTGATTCATTTCGGATTTCCAAGCTTTGGATTTTTCCAATATCAAACTTTTAGGAGCGTAACCTCCTCATATATTTAAACCCGAACTAAATGTTGTTCATCAATCATGATCTTAGATTGACGACTTGATTTGTCAGCGTTGTGGCTCTACTAGCTTATCTTGTCCTTCCACTTGAAAGTGATCTGAAGGCTGACGAGAATTCACATAATCTAATTCTCAAATGTTTTCCTTGCTTATCCTATCCTTCCACTCAAAAGTGATCCAACGATTGTGAAGTTTCTTAAAAAATATCCACGATCAAGAATGATTGCGTGACCACAATCTACAATTGTTTTAACTCATCACCCAAATCCTCAATGGGAAGATGTGCGCTATTGAAGAGTTAACCACAATTGTTGATATTTGAAGCTATACGACCAGATGGTCCTAAGTAATTGTGACATGGGAACAAGCGTGATGTTTAATTCTCCTTTCAATCTTTGTAATTCATCCCTGCCAGAGATTTGGCGATTGCGCATCTAACAAACATTATTTAATATGACTTAAACTCATTGTTTGTTGGATCAATCGCAGTAGTATATCTTTGAAGATATGATTTCTAACGATCTAGACAGATTGTGACATTGTAACTGGTGAGTAGTTTTATTCATCTTTCACTCCCTGCAATTCATCCCTTCTGTTGATCTGGTTTGTAGATCCGACGGTCTTGATTTGATATGAGTTTTATCGCGCCATCTCTTCTGAGATTTAATCTCCAGTCTCTTCTGTACTGTTCTTTCCTTTCTAAGTTGTGATCTCTGCTTGTTGTTCGCTCCTCCTCCTGAGCTTAGGCTTCCTTCTTCTCCAGCTTCTGCTCTTGCCATCAATGACAAGCACTCTCTTTCCTACAAAACATGCCAACAATATCCCCCTTTGGCATTGATGCCAACCCTCAAAGGTTGCGCTAGACTGCTTGGACCTCCAACTGTAGCATCCAGACTACTCCTTTTCTCCCCCTTTGACATCAATGTCAAAGAAAATATGCTCTCCCTAAGCTTTTGCAGTAATTTTCAGAGGTATCATTTATTCAACCAACACATACTCCCCCTCACAAGATGGAATCTCTTAGGTTGATAATGGGGTCACTCCTAACTTCTGGCGTAGATACTCAAACTGAGATTTTGCAAGCAGTTTAGTGAAGATATCAACAATCTGATCTTTGGATGGAATATAATGGAAATAAACAACAGTTTTGGTCACCTGTTCCCTCAATAAGTGATACTTGATGAGTATATGCTTGGTCTTGGAGTGAAATACAGGGTTCTTTGACACACTGATTGCACTGGTATTATCACAATGAATTGGGATCGGTGCAGTATATTTTACCTCCAAAACTGCAATTGTCTGAATCATCCACAATACTTGGGTACGACAAGTGGCAGCTGCAATGTATTCATATTTTGTAGTTGATAAAGAAATGGAACCGTGCTTCTTGCTCAACCATGATACAAGATAATCTCCTAAGAAGAATGCACCTCCACTCGTGCTTTTCCTTTCATCCACGCAGTTAGCTCAATCAACATCTGAGTGGAATGACAGTTGAAAATTTTTATTCCTAGGATACCATAGGCCAAAGTTCATTGTTCCTTTCAAGTATCTAAATATTCTTTTGACAACTAACAAATGAATTTGTTTAGGTTCAGCCTGATACCTTCATACCATTCCAACAACATGCATTGTGTTTGGACGCGATGTTGTGATATACAATAGGTTGCCTATCATAGACCTATAGGAACTCTTATCAACATCAGGTGAGCCATCATCCTTGCTTAACTTGCATCCAGTGACCACAGGTGTGCTCATAGGTGTAGAATATTCCATTTGAAACCTTTTCCACATTTCTCTTAGATATTTCTCCTGAGAAAGAAATTATCCTTCAGACCTCTCAGTAATTTGGAGACCAAGAAAAAATGACAGTTCCCCTATCATAGACATTTTAAATTCAGACTGCATGGCAGAGGAAAACCATTGTATCAATGAAGCATTATTGCTTCTGAAGATTATTTCATCTACATAGACCAACACGATGAGAAAATCATTACCCTATGTTTTGATATATAGATTATTTTCAATTGTTCCTCTCTTGAACCCTTTGTCTAGAAGATACTTATCCAATCTATAATACCAGGCAAGAGGAGCTTGTTTCAATCCATATAAGGCTTTCTTCAGCTTGAATACAAAGTCAGTGTTATCTGACAGTTGGAAACCCTCTAGTTGTTCCATATAGACTTCTTCTTTTAGATCTCCATTTAGAAAATCTAACTTGACATCCATTTGATAGACTATAAACTGTTTATGACAAGCATAGGCATGAAAAATTCTAATAGCTTCTAATCTTGCTATAGGTGCAAATGTTTCATCAAAGTCCAGTCCTTCTATTTGAGCATATCCTTTGCAGAACAATCTAGCCTTATTTCTTACAATATTTCCTTTCTCATTCATCTTATTTTTGTAGACCCATTTGGATCCTATTACATTTTTATTTACTAGCCTAGGAACGAGTTCCCAAGTGTCATTCCTTTCAATCTGGTCCAGTTCCTCATTCATTGATTTTAACCAATTTACATCTTCACTGGCTTCATTGAAGTTCTTAGGTTCCACCATGGATATGAAGGCCATATGTGATTTCTCGGTGTCTTTGGTTATCCTTCTCCTGGTTTGTACACCTTTGTCTTTCTCACCAATTATCTGACTTTCAGGATGACTCTTTTGAGTAATTCTGGAGGAAGGGTTTGATGTTGATTGTTGTCCTAACTCTTCTTTCCTGGATGTTTCTTCTCCATCTAATTCTTGGAACTGTTCATCTTCAATTTCAGCTGTGTCCTCTGTAGTAGACTCACTATTTCTCACCTCTCTTACTGGAACTCCTTCATCAACCTTTAAATCAATGCAATCAACTAATTTATGCAATCTTTTATTAAAGCATCTATATCCTTTACTATTGGTAGCATATCTTAAGAAGATGCCTTCATCAACCATGTCATCATACTTGCCAAGGTTTTNGCAAATGTTTCATCAAAGTCCAGTCCTTCTATTTGAGCATATCCTTTGCAGAACAATCTAGCCTTATTTCTTACAATATTTCCTTTCTCATTCATCTTATTTTTGTAGACCCATTTGGATCCTATTACATTTTTATTTACTAGCCTAGGAACGAGTTCCCAAGTGTCATTCCTTTCAATCTGGTCCAGTTCCTCATTCATTGATTTTAACCAATTTACATCTTCACTGGCTTCATTGAAGTTCTTAGGTTCCACCATGGATATGAAGGCCATATGTGATTTCTCGGTGTCTTTGGTTATCCTTCTCCTGGTTTGTACACCTTTGTCTTTCTCACCAATTATCTGACTTTCAGGATGACTCTTTTGAGTAATTCTGGAGGAAGGGTTTGATGTTGATTGTTGTCCTAACTCTTCTTTCCTGGATGTTTCTTCTCCATCTAATTCTTGGAACTGTTCATCTTCAATTTCAGCTGTGTCCTCTGTAGTAGACTCACTATTTCTCACCTCTCTTACTGGAACTCCTTCATCAACCTTTAAATCAATGCAATCAACTAATTTATGCAATCTTTTATTAAAGCATCTATATCCTTTACTATTGGTAGCATATCTTAAGAAGATGCCTTCATCAACCATGTCATCATACTTGCCAAGGTTTTCATTATTATTCTTTATGTATCACTTACTCCCAAAGACTTTGAAGTGTTTGATTGAAGCAGGTCTTCCATACCACAGTTCATAAGGTGTCTTGTCACTATGTGGTCTAAGGTGGGATTTGTTAAGAATATGGACTGTTGTGTGTATTTCTTCTACCAGTAAGTTTGACCAATGTTCTTCTCATTCATCATTGACCTGGCCATTTGTTGAACTGTTCTGTTTTGCCTCTCAACTACTCCATTTTGTTGTGGAGTTCCTAGGATTGTGTATTCTCTCTCCCCATGTTTCTCACAGAATTTCTTGAAATCACTTGACATAAATTATCCTCCTCTATTTGATATTACTTCCTTTAACCTCTTGCATGTTTGATTCTCAGTTAAAGCCTTAAATATTTTAAATTTCTCAAATGCTTCATCTTTTTCTTTGAGAAAATCAACCCAAATAAGTTTGGAGTAATCATCAATGATCAACATACAATATTTTTCCTTCTGTGTGCCTTCCTGTCTTGATGGTCCACATAAATCCATATGAACTAATTGGAGTGGTTTCTCTGTTGAAGCAGAGCTCTTGGATTTAAACTGTGTCCTGGTTAGCTTTCCTACTTGGTAGGGTTTACACATAGAGTCTTGTGGCTTTGATATTCTTGGAAGATCTTTTACTACCTCAAGATTTTTTAGCTTGATTAAGTGGTCAAAGTTTAGATGTCCAAGTCTCCTATGCCATAACCAGATTTCATCATGTTTTCTTAGATGACACTCTTCTTTATTTTCTTTCAGCACATATAAATTATTTTCTATCCTTATGCCTTTAGCCACCACTTGACCTAAATTTACAGATTTTATCTTACAATCCTTGGAAGTGAACACCACTTCACATCCTCTATCACACATTTGACTTGCACTAAGAAAATTATGTTTCAGTCCATCTACAAGCAGAACATCTTGGTTTTTTCCTTTACCATTACTCAAACTCACCATCCCTTTACCCTTGATTTTACTTGGTTCATCATTTCGAAAGGTTACATTTCCTATTTTTCTTTTACTTATAGACATAAACTTATCCTTGTCTCCAGTCATGTTCTTGGAACATCTAATGTCTATATACCAGGGGTCTTTTTGTTTTTGAGTTGAAAGTACTAGAACACATTTTTCACTATCTTTCTTTTTCCATGTGATGGCATTTCTAGCTAAAGGATTTATCCTTGGATCTGCCTTGTACTTCTTCAGATGGCAGTTTGCATCTTTGCGGATGAAGTTATGCCAATTATAACATTCGAGCTCATTATTTAGTAGGTCAAAGTAATTGGTGCTACGTTGTCTATTCATTGGTTTCTTAGTTCTATGTTGTAAAGATTGTTCATTTCTTGACCTCCTCAGTTGCCTGTCTCTAAACTTAATTTGACAATTTACAATCTTATGACCAAAATTAGAACAGTAAAAATAGTAGCCATGGAAGAAATTTTGGTACCTAAAGGATGGCCTTCTTCTTGACATTTGTTGCTCCATCTTTTGATCTCTTTGTTTTTTATCAGGGATCATCTTGTCTTTATTAGCTTTTGGTGACAGAGTACTCTCATGGTCTGATTGTCTGCTGACTTAAAACTTGATCATTTTTACTGGCTCTTTACTTTCTGGTTGTTTGCTACTTGAACCATTTACATAAACTAAACCAGTCTTCAACAAAGGAGATCTTTGTTTGCTCAAAATGTCGTTAAGTTATTTTGTGGCTTTAATGCTTGGAATATTTTGGAGATACAATGTTTTAAACTTCTCCATCTCTTTTCTGGTTTTTACTACCTCTTCTTCCAAGGCTTCACATCTTGCCTTCTTTTCTGATAGTTTTTGTTTCAAAATGTCCTCTATTTTCTTTGCCTCTTATAATTCCAATTTTAGCAGGGCAAAGTCTTCATCAGGTCCTTTATTGTATTTCTCGAACTATATCATCAATTGTTTTTTCTTTTTTTCTTAGATCTGAGTCTAGCAATTTCTTCTAGAGCATTGATCAGTTCTCCTTCCAAGTCAACCACAACGTCTTCATTGTCAACATCACTTCTTGTGCCTTTATTATCATAATTCTCTTTGGCCATAAGCATAAAGTCATTAATCTTATCTTCACAGGAAGAGTCGTTATCTGTGTCCTTTGAAGAGTCATCATTGTTTACACATAGACTTTTCTTTTTACCAAATCTCTTGGGTTTGTACTTATTTTCACCTTCAGAATTCTGATCTTGTTTCTTGTGTGGACACTTAGATTCAAAGTGACCTATCTTTCCATAGTTAAAACATTTGAAGGGAAATTTTCCTTGGTACTTGTCTGATCCTTTCTTTAGTCTTCTCACAAATTTTTCTTCAATTTCATCAGGCTCAGAATCCTCATTCTTATCTGCTATAAATGATGCTTCTCTAGAGGTGGTTTTATCTTTACCTATCCTCATTTCATAGGCAGTCAGAGTTCCTAGGAGTTGGTCAATAGATAGAGCTTTTAGATCATTAAGTTCTTCTATAGCAGAGACCTTTGGGTTGAACCTATCTAGCAGAGATCTCAAAATTTTCTGAACTGAAGATACATCCTCAATTTTTTCACCAAGTCATATCATTGCATTTACTTGTTCTTGAACTCTCAGAAAGTACTTCCCAACAGTTTCATCCTCTTTCATCTTTAGTTGTTCAAATTGTAATCTGTAGGTTTGAAGCATGACATATATTACCTTCTCATTACCTTCATAACTACTGATGAGTTTGTCCCACATTTCTTTGGAAGATTCTAAGTGCATAACTTTTACAAATTTTGTTTATGCAATCCCACTCAGAATAACATTCATATCCTTAGCATTGAAGCTGAATTCTATCTTGTCATCCTTAGAATATAGTACAATTGGTTTTACATAACCAGTCTCTACCACATCACAAACATCTGCACCCAGGGCCATTATGTAGGTTCTCATCCTAACTTTTTAGAAGGAAAAGTTTGTTCCATTGAATAGGGGGGCCTTATTGGTTGAATTTCCTTCATGGCTAGTCATGTTTAAGCTCTAGGATCTACCCTTAGATAAAAGGAACCATCTCTGATACCAATTGTTAGACAACTGAGAGAGGGGGTGAATTAGTTGTTACCATGCTTAAACAATTATGCCCATTTTAAACTCTTTACATAACACTCAATGACGATCACAATAAAGCAGGGAAGTAATAAATAGAATATTCAACATCAATCACACACATGAAATATAAAGAGACAGATATTTCCTAAGGAAACCCATAAAGGGAAAAACCTATTCTTCTTGATATGATAAGTAATCTTTATTTTCTATACAGTATCATTCTTATGAGATCCAACTCTTCTTGAGGCTACAACCTCTATTTTACAAGCATCAACTTGTTGAGGGAACCAACTCTCTGGTTTCTCTAGCACCCACTAGAAGGAAGCACAAACTCCCTGAGTGTTCCAACACCAACTGGATGGAAGCACCAACTTCCAGTCACACAGGCACCAACCTGTATAACATAAAACAATAGTTCTCCATTGCACCACCCTACCACCCTGGTTTTTCTGGCTGCAACTAGATGGAATCTACAACTCCCTGTGTTCAAGAACCCACTTGAAACTACGAGGACACCAGTCCTCTCTAGCACTTCCCTAACACCCTGAAATATAAATGTTTTCTTTTCTTGAATTTATCACAGTGATACAACATTTATCTATGGCTTACCAGTCTCATCATTGTTCTGCTAAACTGCTCTGCTCTGCCTGCATCAGTGTCTCTCTACTCACATAACCTATGCTTTATGTTCTTCTGCATTATATGCTCTGTACGCCATATCTCTTATATGCGCTATGCCTCTGCATGCTCTTCACTACGTCATTGTTCTTCCCTACAGGTTTTTCACTGCATCTCTTCCTCACAACTGCATAGTTAACCAACATAATCACCTCACTTCTCTGTTTTTCATCTCTTTCTCATGTCGAGTCCTCTGCCTAATCATCATGGAAACTCTTTGTCCTCTCTGGTAGTTCACTCCATATGTTCATCATCAGTGGGCGTTATGCTGAGATTCCTTAGCTTCTCTAGCAGTCACAACTCTTCGTCTTCTCTGTCAATTACAGCTAGTCAATTATGGCTTCTTCGACTCCTAAGCCCCTTCCTTCATTTGATCACTGGTGGTGACCATATGATTAGGATTATCGAGTGCTTATCAATTCAACGGTCATGATTCAGTCTCCTGAAATGGACGACTGTTGTAACTTCGACACTTTTCCCTTCGGGTCTTCGTGACTTCCAACCTTTCAAATCTCCCAAATACAATATCGTCGAATAGATCATATGGTTCACATTTATATCTCTGAACCAGATAAATTGTTATATTCGATCCTTACATCTATCCTTCATTGATTAATTTGATGGCCATGACTTAATCAAGCAATGAGATGGATGGCCACCTTTTACTCTGTGAATTCATCTATTATGCTTACTCTATCCTTCCACTGTTTTTTGATCAACGATTGATAGTACACCTGAGATCATATTGATGGTCAAGATCTCCTTCAAGTCTTCGGACTTTGGAGATTTAGATTTTGAACCCTTTCTTTCCTCCGTACGTCAATATTTCAAAGCTAACAGGTCTCTGACACATGTCCCTCTCGGATTAACGGTCGAGATCTCCTTGGGTCTCCGGACTTTAAAGATTTCAAATGTCAACCCGTTCTTTCCTCCAAAGTGATCACTTGCTGAGTCAGTCATTAGATGGTGGAGACCGCTTTCTGGTAGTTAGCGTTTTCACTTACACTATCCTTCCTTTGTAGTAGATCGATGGATGAGACTGCTCCTGAAGTGATCTTCAGATTAGACGTATTGTGTCCACTTTGGGTCTTTGGCATTCCAGACTTCGAGTCTTTGGGCGAGTACTAGTAAAACTCCCTAAGAAAAACTCTCAGAGTGACGTAACTCTCGCGTCACTTGATGACATGTCACGAGTTGAGAAACTACCACATGTCACTTAGATTCATGATTGTCACGTACCTGAAATGTTGATTTCAACTTGACACATGTCGTTCTCCGACCGTGCCACCTTTCCTTGTTGATGTAGACTGTTGACGTGGTGTGTAACATTTTATTACCAATGTTGACGTAGATCTCCTGATGTGACACATTTTCATCTCCTTTATCTAATGGCCAGGATAGTATCTTAGATCAATGGATGAGAGTGACTTCAGATCTTTGTCCTTCGAGACTTTGAGACTTTTTACATTTCTTGGTGGTGAAACTCCCAAAGAAATTTTCCTGGAGTGACGCAACTTGCTTATGTCACTTGCTGACATGGCACGAGCCAATTTCTTCTTGACACTTGTCATCATCTGAGTATTCCATGTGTATTCGATGACGTGGTCTACTAACATGATCTTCCACATATCCTTGCTGATGTGGTCTGCTGACGTGATCTGTGGATGTGGTCTTTTGACCTGGTCTACTGAACAACAACACTGATCCAACGGTCCTCGTATGTCCTCCAAATCCGATGGTCCTGATTCATTTCGGATTTTTGGGCTTCGAGTTTTTCCAATCTCAAACTTTCGGGAGCGTAACCTCCTCATATTTTTAAACACGAACTAAATGTTGTTCGTCGATCATGATCTTAGATCGACGGCTTGATCTTTCGACGTTGCGACTCTGCTAGCTTATCCTGTCCTTCCACTTGAAAGTGATCTGAAGTCTGACGAGAATTTTCATAATCGAATTCTCAAATGTTTTCCTCGCTTATCTTGTCCTTCCACTCAAAAGTGATCCAACAGTTGTGAAGTTTCTTAAAACAGATCCACGATCAAGAGTGATTGCATGACCACAATCTGCGAGTGTTTTAACTCGTCACCCAACTCCGCAATGGGAAGATGTGCGTTATTACTAATTTAACCACAATCATTGATCTTCGAAGTTATAAGACCAGATGGTCCTGAATAATTGCGGGATGGGAACAAGCATGATGTTTAATTCTCCTTTCAATCTTTGCAATTCATCCTTGTGTAGATTTGGCGATTGTGCATTCGACAGACATGATTTAATCTGACTTAAACTCATTATTTGTTGGATCAACCGTAGTCGTATATATTTGAATTTATGAGCTCTGATTATTTAGACAGATTGTGGGATTGTAACTAGCGAGTATTTTAATTCATCTTTCGTTGCCCACAATTCATCCCTTCCATTGATCTGGCTTGCAGATCTGATGGTCTTGATTTGATCTAAGTTTTATCATGCCATCTCTTCTGAACTTTAATATCCATTCACCTCTATACTTCACTTTCCTTTCTGAGTTGTGATCTCTTCTTGTTGTTCGCTCCTCCTCCTGAGCTTACGCTTCCTTCTGCTCCACCTTTTGTTCTTTCCATCAATGAAAAGCACATTATTTCCTACAAAACATGCCAACAAAAATGTCATTCACTATGTATCTTTGTTGATTAAGGTTGGTTGTCTTTGATGTCAACCCTTGAAGAAAGCCCCACAACACAAAGGTTTGGGTAATGGAACCAAGATTGTTTGATGTAAATATGACTCATTATTGTCTTGTCATGGTTGATAAGAAGTAAATATGGATTAAATCCAAAGTGGTCCCCTTATGGTGAAAGCCCTCACGGGAAGACGCTTTGCGGAGTAAGAGAACACATGCTTAATTGTGGAATAATGAGATGAAGGATAGTGAATTTTTCAGGGAAACTATCCTAGGTGGATAGTTCTTGTCATTCCGGTGGTGTGTAACGTCACATAACTCCTCATGGTTAGAGAGTTATAACCATGTGAAGTTGGAGAACCCAAGTTTGGGTAATGGACCCACGTTTGTTTGATGGATAATGGTATGATTTTTGATATATTTTAAGGTAATACTATTCTAGATGTATATTACATGTCATTCCATTTTTGGTGGTATGTGGAACGTCACATAATTCTTCACGGTTTGAGAGTTATGGCCTTACGAAGTTGGAGGACTCTCTTATGTCATCTAGAAGCCCCAAAAGGTCAAAGTAGTCAAAGTGGTTTAAGAGATTTTAGAAGGTAAATAATAAAGTGAAGTGATTAGTATACTATAATTCAAATTGAATACAAAATAAATTATTTAAATAATAAATTTAAAGGAGAAATTAGAAGTGGGTTAACCCTAAAATAAGGAAAGTGGGCAAAGTGACCTAGAAGATGTTTTTAAGAAAGCTACTTGGAGAGTACAAATAAGAGGCAAGGCTCTCTCATTTTAGACACACTTGAGAATATTGAATACCTATAGGTGTCTGAGGTAACCAAAGGATATCTAAGGGTAATTTCTTAGGAAATTGAAGAAAATAAGGCCGAAATTCAAGGAAGGATAAATTCTTTTGATGATGCTTTCTAAGGTATGTTTTTTTCAGGTCATCTCACCATTTTCGCAATAACTTTTTTTATAGAATGATTCATACCATTGAATTTCTATTCCATTGAGGAAACATATCCAAGTATCTGTGGTAAAAAATTCATCTCATGGGTTGTTTTATTTTTGGAGTTACACTCCATGGAAAATAAGGTTTGTGGCTAGTCCTGAAACTAGTCAAAAACAGGAGTTTCAGGTAAAAACGTCATAAATTCTTCATAACAGATCCAAATTCAGTAAGACAAAATGTGTTGGTTATAGTATAGTATTTAGTATGTTGTGTAACATTTTCAAATCAATTCAATGAATATTCTGTGTGGGGCACACTCTACAAGGTCTCTCTCTAGAATAAGCCAAAATTCAACAAGGTATGCCATTTTTGCCATAACTCATTTTGTGAGAGGTTCCAAGTAGTGACACCTGGAGGAATTGCATAAAACAAACTAAAGGGAATTTTGTATCAGTTTCATATCTTTATTCATTACATGTACAAAGTTATGATTATTTCAAGTTAGGGTTGTTGACTAATCCAAAACTATGTCTTGTGAGACTAAAGAAACGTTTGATGAAAATGTTAGTCTCTTGTTGTTAAAGTTAAGGAAGGTTTGCAGGTATGTGGTAATATACACTAGGTCTATTACAGAGTTAAAAATCATATTTGGATGATGAAATTGATGAGGGCTTTTGGTTGAGGTACAAGTTGGGTACATGGTTGAGACAAGTAGTTGATGAGTTGGCACATACATGAGGTGTATAGTTGATGATGTTGGTACATAATGGTGAGTCATAGTT
>SNQJ01S0012822.1:50817-66093 GCA_010110895.2 Picea sitchensis
TAATTTACCAAACTACTTGTACATGTTACTTATAATTTACAATTAATTGTTAGTAGCTAATTTATCATCAATTAACAACATTTGTTGAGGATTGCTTCATTCTTACTGAAGAAATACTTAAAAAGTGATGTATATGTGACTGATTAAATTTGGTTGGTTTTTTTTTGTGTGTTAATACAATCCAACTACCATCCAAAGATATATTTTACTTTTCGAAAAATCCACAAGCAATGACAATTCCATAAGAATCGAATGTTTAAACACTATGGTAAAGAATTCATTAAAATGGGGCATCAAGCTACAAATCTCCACTCAGCCTACATGATTGTTTATTTCTCTCTGAGAAAATATTTATAGCAATGGCGATCAAGCCAATAGAATACAATAATGGGTTAATGTTGATTTCCTTATTCAAGGACACTTGGGCTTGCCCTAGAAGCTCCTCTTGTCCCTATAACAGGGGCATTCATCTTTGTTCCTTTTCGTGCCTGATGGAATGCACTTTCATACATTGCAATAGATACCTCAAAATTTTAGACATTCCTTTCGTCGAGGGACCACCTTACATCGTCGATCACACTCGCTCTTGTAATCTGCTTCTCCCCAAAAAATACACACAAAAGTTATATACAATTTCAAAATCATTACCAATTGAAATGTGTTTATAACTAGAGAGAGTTTATGTATGCCTGATATGGATTTATACCTATTAGAGGCAGAGTTGGAGAAAGAGATGGAGATGAGGCTAAATGAACCATAGTATCTCCCCTTCCATTGATCCTCTGATCTATGTTGAGAACAACCTATAAAACAAATGAATACAAACCTTCAGAATAATATACAATACTCTCATATTTTCAAGTAACCCTAATAATATCGCAAGACTGACCTTCCATTCTAGGGATGTGATCATAACCAACAAAACACACACATACACACAAGCATTGGCCTTCCTCATCTTTCTAGTGGGGATATTACTAAACCCTTGATAAACAAAATATCAGGGTAGTGTGGGTTTATAAAGCAGAGGAGCGGGGTGACCTACAAAGGCTTATGATAAGATGTGAATCACGACCATAGCTAGTGATTCCCATGTGCTCATATGCTATTTTTTGCATTATTGAATGCAAAGTACATCCATAATATAGATATAGGATTAAGTCAATGAGTGCATAAACCCATTTTTTTAGAATCTTGGTCATAGTTTCACTTGATTTCAGTTTGATTAATGGAAATGTATAAATTCTCCTTCAACAATTCCACTTCAATTATTAAATTTTGGCTTGCCTCTTTATGAGTGGAGTTACCTTCCCATTAGTCTAGGATTCTGGATTCCTGATTCAGGAGCAGGTCTAGGTAGGAGCTGGTTCATTTTATACAGAGTGGGATTCACGGTTCCATAGATATCCATTCATGATTTGAAACAGGGGAGGAGGGGAGTGGGAGGAGTTTTGCAGCAGATTCCCATCATCCAACCTGCATTGAATTCCCGAGGGGAAGTCCAAGTACAACAATTTGGCACGATGGGATGGGTAGAATGGAGCATTGCGGAGGGGCGTTATGGGTTCAATCGGAACGAGGCCATGCGAACAGAGAGTTGTGTTGACAGATTAACATTCATTCTACGGGATGGGGTCCCAATGCTGGAGAAATCTCATCGAGCTCCATTTCATAGAATGAATATCCTACACCGATAAAAATAGGCAAAAGCTTAGTTTTAACAATACATCATTAACAAAAGAAGAACATGAACTATATAAAGATAGATAGTATATTGAAAGCTAATATAACATTACTCACAGGAATAAATCTTTAAGCAATGCATAGTTCCATATTCTTCTTCATAACATACATTCGTTCATTATCTTCTTTTTTTTATCCCAAAAGTTTTATTTCCCTTGTGACTTAAACAACTGTGAGTATTTAAACAATAGTATTGATTGATCCTCATATCAACATGACAGAGGTGAATCCTTAAAAAAATAGCATGTTTTTACACTGTGTAACCTAACGTCTACTCATAATAGAAGAGTTCTATAAAAAGGATAATTATGTCCAACAACTAATCCAAAAGTTTGTTGTGATCACAAAGAGAAGCTACAAATCGACCTTTTAAAATAACTCTTATACTAATTAAAAAAAAATGAAATATGAACAACATCCAATCGTCCTCGTCATTGTCATTGATAAAATCTTCAATCTTCCCATGACCTATAAATAAACAATAAAAATAATTAAAATCAATTGAAAACCAATGAAAGACTAACTACAGAATCTCAGATTTTGTAGCTTGTCTCTAAAAATTAACAAAACAAACAAAAACTAATTTCAAAATTAACTTTACCAAAAATTTCATTTCTTAAACTAAATATGAGTGTAGAGTAGATTCAATAACCATATTAACATTGGAGGATTCCTTGACATTAGCGTTTTGACAATTTTTAAATATTTTGTCTGTGTGTAAGGAATTGTACTCGTTGTTATTGATCAATCCTTCATTTTCTCTCCTAAGATCTGATTTATGTCTTTGTAATTGTTCAAGTCATGCCTGCATGTTAGGAACAACCGAATGGTATCAGTCTTCCCATACTTGGAACCCATGACATCCTTTAGAAAATAGATTTTCCTTAGGATGGTGTTGCTTGATGTCAGAGGGATTTCCTTCTAGGGAAATACTTCTTAGGGGAGCACCAATGCCTGACACGCCCTCAATTTTATGAAGGAATGGGCGTAAGTTATCCACAAAATTATAATAGGGTTGTGTCTCAGGTTTCAATTTTCCATCCAAGTTTTCATCATGAGCTTCTAGGTCATCAACAACTATAGGTTCCTTAGGAGTTGCTTGATTCCTGGATCTATTCTGAATCATTATAGAAATTCTTTGACCTAGCCTTTTTTTTTTTAAATCAACCTATTCCTTAATCTGAACCTGATCTTCTGAAAAATTCATATGTGAATCACTCTCTCATGAAACTGATGACTTTCCCTGTTCAAATGTTGGTAGAGGTTTTTGCTTTAGTTGATTAAGAGTTGACTCTAGGCTTTGAGTTTGTGCTATATTTTCCTTAGCTTTACTTCAAGTGAGACGAGGAACAAGGGTAGGATTTGATCCATCCTCTAAAGGGACAGGAACATCAACATGAAGTTGAGCTTCTAGCTGAATTTCCTCAAATACATCATGAGAGCGGTTTGACACCTCGACCATCTCGGAGACAAGATTTGGTTCTGAAATAGGATTGGGTAGGAAACTATCTCTAGTAATAAAATTATACCTGTCATCCCCTATCTTGGCAAGGTGGTTTTCTACCAAGATACAAATTAAACCATGGTGGAAGAGACTAGTTTCAGGATTTTTAATCCTTGTTTGGTAAGTCCTTCCCATATTGGTGAGGATTTTCCATAAATAATAGGGCATGTTCAAACAAGAGCCTGTAAACACCATTAGAAAACATATATGGTAGTATAAAATCAAACCAAAACGTCCTTCACATGTCACAAAATGCTTTATAAGAAGTAGTAAACTCTGCCATTTTTTCTTGAATAGAACCAAAGGCATACCTTTAATATTGTACTTGGTGTGTTTTGGTTCTAGAAAAACTTGCCACGAAACCCCTTTTACCATGGTATTTTTAAACCACCTATCCCCTTCCAAAGGTAAGCCAATGGCCTGAGAGATGAGGGCTTCATTGACATCAAAATGTATATCCCCAACGTTGGTGTTTTGGCCATCAAATGTTTGGGTGAAGCCACTAGCTACTTCAACATTATAACCTATGAATGCATGGATGAAGTTTAACCACCTTGCCCGACATAACATTTATGTCACAATGTTTTTCTTGAGAAAAACCTAAGGATTATTTAGTTCAATTCTTACCACGGGGTCCATGAGTCGCTTTGTAACTAGGTTAAAGAATTGGGTAATTTGAAAAAGAAACAAAATAACCCTATGAAGCACAGAGGATTCATTGTACACAGATAAAAGCAATATCAAATACCTCATTCATGTGGCTCGTGCGAAAATATTGAAACATGGCGAATGATTTGAACCCGCATGCCACCTAAAATGTCGATGAATTTAGGTATCGATCTCATACCAAAGAACAACAAAGTTGTAGGAAAAATGACCCATGTTCTCCTCAGAGATTTCCACGAGCCACTGCATCCTGATCGTGAGCAAGGGTATAGTCATTTCAGGGTTTAAGGAATGATTTAGCCAGATTGATAGGCATAATCGTGGAAATATCACAAAATGGTCCAAATACATAGCAAAAACCCTTACTGAAAACCATATTGAATACCTTAGATGTATGTTTAATATGATCCCTCCATAAAATAATTCAAAAAGTCATATCATAAGTTTTTATTTCGACCAACGTTCTCATAAAATGTTAAAAAGGATAATCTAATATAGTTCCGATATGATTCCTAGTAAAATGAGCTTATAATTAGAGGATATAGAAACTTAATAAAGTTTTTTTTTCTAAATCAAACTTTCAATTAATCACTCACAAAAAGAGTAATGGTATCCTCTTTTAAATGAGACTAGGAAATGCAAGAAGTAATCATTGATCAGAGGAAGACATGTATAATGACATTGTTCAAATCATTTAACAAGCAATATCAATGAGAAAAAATACTTAATTTCATGCTTCACGGTCATGAAATTAAGGATAAACGTGTAATCATGATATAAAAAATAACCCACTCAAACCCAAAAAATGACAGAAAAGAAACATACTAAAAACTGTAAAAGCAAATGATTATATAAAACCAACCAAAATCACCAAAGAAACATTTTTTTACAAAGAATCTATCAATCTGATGAAGATAACATATTGGACAACCAACAATTATAAAGGTAAATCTATATTTCAAACAAAAATAACAGGGTGTTAGTTGGGGGAGCCAACAAATGGAGACTAACTAGGCAAGTAGTGATCTCTACATTTATTCAACACATCTCACCATGAGGAATAAACATAAGAGGTACCAAATTGTCTGATTTTCATATTTCCTTAAGAAAATATCTTTCTTGGTATATATAGTATTGATATCAGTTCTGTAGACATATAGAGATTAATGTTACCATAATTCATGTATTGGAGGGAAGTACTTTCTGGGAATTGAAAACTGAAAAAAAATTCCATCAATGGATCATAATTATTTTAAGAATGGACCTCAATACCACAAGTAGGGTTGTTGCTGTCAGTAGACATTCATGGCCTTGAAAGGGTTGTATTTTAACCTAATTGAATTATTTAATCCCACCTAATAGTTAAAGCACACATGATGGATCATACCTGGAGTTATTAAGTTTTAATTCTTCACGAATTATAGGAAACAAATTGAAAGCCACTGCTCTGGCTTGGTGACCAAATAGCAACATCATCCATTGTGGTTCATGGAGGTGCAAAAGTTGGCTCGTGATGAGACCTTTTGTACTTCAGTATGTGTGTGTTGAAAGATATTACCCTAGCTTGGTAACCATAAATGGTAATTCACTTCCGTAAAATTCCAATGGTCATGATGGACCATGTTAGCACTTTGTAAATCTATCTGGCTGAAAGACGGATGACGTAGGTAACTGTTTCAACCAACTTTAGGTTGGATTCTGAAATTTGCAACCAGAGAGGGCTCTCTTGGGCATATAGCTACTTAAAATACTTGAAATATTTGACAATGCGTGTACAGAGGTCAGATTCTACCATAATGTAAAATTTAAAGGTGGTAGAACAAAACATAAAAGAAGGGTCATTGGGCAATGGGGTTCATTCCTGAAAACATATGAATAGTTATAAGCTATGTATTTCCATAGGGAATAGAGGAAAAATAGGTATGATGTTCATCCAAATAAGTAATAAGAGATGGCAGAGGAAAAGAGAGAAAAAACTACTATCAACAAAAGGTGTCCAATAGAGGGAGAATCACTTGGTATAGTGTTAGAAGAGGAAACATGAGGGTTGGCTACTGCAAGAAGAGCACCAATCATGACTGAAGTCTGAACCAACAACCATAAAGCACATAACAAGTATAACCGATGTGAGAAGGAGCACCAATAAGATGAATTCCTTATATTACTTGAGGATTATTACTAGCAACAAAACACATTCATGAATATGAAATACAGGAAAACATATCGAACATCAAAACTGTGACGAATCTCAACTATCTAAGAAATCCTTATCTTCTTATATTAAAATTCAGAAGAAATTACAAAGTTCTCCTGCTATGAGGGCAGGACCCTCTCCAGTAAGTCCAACCATTCATTATCTTTGTAATAATATATATAGATAAATTACATATGAGGCCCAAAACAAATTATCTTCCCCAAGATTCCAAAAATAGCTATTAGTTACAAAGGGAGTAACGTACTAAAACTGAGCTCCTACTTCTTAGGGAACGTTATAAGCCAAAAAAACTGACATATTTTGGATTTTTACCTTGAATGCCACTTGTCTGCATCATCACAAAATTCCCTAAAATATACTAAATTAAGCCTGTAATTTATTTTAGGTTTGCAATCTCTTCCTTTAAGGTGTCAAGCCAAACAGGCTAGCTTTCTCCAGTACCTTCGACCATCCCAACTTTAGTCTCCTTCTTTCATCGCTTGCTTCTTTTACTTTCTCCATCTTGCATGTAGGATCCGTCCGCATATCCATTAATGATTAAATCCTTCATTATAGGATTCAATCTGATCTCTTCACCTCCTCCTGGTTCATCTGCAAACTTTGTGTGAAATTTTGTTGCCAGTATTCATACAACAAGTTTTTCTTTCTTCTTCATTGATATTTTTTTCAGATTATTTGAATATCCTGGTTTTTTGAAGGCCACTAGATTTTTCTCCTCCATTTCCTCTAGTTTTCCTGGAAATAGGAGCCTATTCCTCTTAACTGTGCAGGAGTTAGATGAATCGTTCAATTTTTTATTATCCCGCTTTGGAAATATAATGTCAACTTCCCGAAACAGAGTAATGTCACCCATGTTTTGAATGACAGTCGCCATTGAGTGCTAATCATGGGATCCTGATGAACTTCCTTGTAGGGATAATGACTTAGCATGTTCGGCCATTGATTTCAAATGATGAGACTTCGAATCATTTTTTTGGCGGTGCTTGCTTCGCATCTCACAGACAAATGACGTCTAAACAAGTGTCTCGATATGATTTGACTGGCTGTTGACTTTCCTTTCCACATGCGACCCTTGTATTTGATGCATTTAATGATATTTTGACACATGACATCGGGATGGGATTGAGTGGTTTCAATCTCACCCACTTTTCCCCCCGATATGATTCTGGAGGCACCACGTGGCCTCGAGATGAAACTGTGGTATTTGCATCGACCCGCTTTCAAAATATTATCCTTCACATTAGTTCTCGGCCCGATATGATTCCTGGCCCTTGATCTATGGCGCACATGATCTATGACCCGTCAGGTCCCATCAACTTCACCTTTCCACTATACTTAGCCCCGTCCTCCAGTTTATTTCACTTCTACACCGATTTAGCTTCTTTCTAAGTCTTGAGACTTGGACTCCATATAAAAATTGTTACAGTGATAACATGGGCTCCAACTGGGAATGCTATCCTCCCTGCATGGTAGCAAATAATGGTAGACCTTGTGCCTTATCCTTTGGAGTTTCTCTCACAACAGGTCTGTGCTATACCTTGACCTGTCACCAATATCCGTTGAAAAACGAATTTTTCACACCGCTCTCATTTGGAGGCTGAACGTTGGACATACTGCGAGTCATATGACTGAACACTTTATTCAGAGACCTAAAATTGAACATGCTCGATCTACAAGATTATTTTCATATACCTACCCTAACTGCTAAAATGAATTGTCAATCAAGTGAAATCAAAATTCCAATGCAGCCATGCCAACATTTTATCCACTTCTTGATTACTTTTCAAATGCTTGCTCCAAAGCCTGTTCACCAATAACTCATTTTAGAAGTTATATATGAATTCAAATCTTAGAATTTAAAAATTATTGTGACTGTTTATTATTTATAGAAAAAATGCAAATGGATCTTCCAACACATGCATAAAACAACAATCATGTTTCATTTCTTCCACTGCATTCTTGTTTTCAGGTGATTTTCCCTGTTGATTTCCACTAAGAGGCCGAAAAATCTGTTGAGACTGCTGGAAATAACAATCTTTTGAATCGGGAGACAGTGCTGGATGAAATGAAAATCTTGGTAGAAAGTGATCCATATCTAATACTGATGTTGATTTTTCATCATATTCATCTCTAAGCTTACAACACATCATAAGTTGTAAATCATGAGTGTTAAAATCCTCCATATAACATGCCACAGGGTCATGAAACATATGAGAAAATATTTATTTTCAATGAACCGCAACAGGAGGACAGACCATATTCACAAATGTTGGTTTTATTTGCTCCTTTTCTTCAGTCCTGAGAACATTTTCAGAACCATAACCTTTAAAGGGATTAAATAAAACAACTGCTTCTTTATGATATTTCTGTATTTCTGGTTGAAAAGTAGCATACACTGTTTTGTTGCTTTCCTAAAACTCTATGTAATTTGTTTGTTCACTACTTGAAGTCTCCATAGATGAATTTTTAGAACCCTCATCCATGTCTAGGCCACTTAGAATTTGAACAACAACATCATTCATAGGGGAAGAAAGACAACTTTGAAACACTTTGTTTTGCTGGAAGTCTAGTTGGATATCTTCATCAATTTCGGAAGAAGGCAAATGACTTTGAACAATTATTTTACTGGTTTCCTTTATTGGATCATGATTGGCTCTCAACAATTCAAAGGAAGAGAAGCATAATGGAAGGTAACTTTCACTTGCAAGTCTATTTCTTTCTTCAAATTCAACATCATGCCTAGAGGGTTTCTGATTTGAAACAGTGTGATTTTTCTTGATTAGTTTGAAAGAAGCAAAACATAATGGCAAGGTTCTTACTCTCGATTTGAAGATTTCTTCATTTCCTTCATTTATGTCATATGCATATTTTTCGATTTGTTTAGATTGTTGAACATACTTATTTTTAGACTCCTCTTTGACCGATGGATGCAATCCCTTGTAAATTTGTTTCAGTGAATCAGTGTGATTTGGCATCAACACACATTCATTTGTTTCAATGATGACCTTAGAATTTTATTTCAATAGTTTGAATGAATAAAAGCATAAAGGGAAAGAATTTCCTTCAGTTGTTTCAATACCTTCTTCTTTTGTAACTATGACATGTAGGCTGATGGATCTCACTATATTGCTGAAAAGGAATATTTTCATGGAGGGAACATGCAGTTGATTGTTGTAAGAAGTAAAAATCATAATCATCATCATATTCATCATATATAGGCACATCAGAAACATATGTAATATTATCTAACAAGAAAATTTTTGGGACATCAACTTGTTCCTCAACAAGCTAATTTGCAAACTCCTCTTCTTGACTGTCTACAAATGAATATATGAAACAATCAGCTCCATGCTTATCCTGGGGTGGATTAGAAACCACATAAGCACCCTCTCTTTCAATAAGTGGAATATAATCCTTTGTAAAATCAATAACATTCAAAACTTCAAAAGGACCTATGATACCATCACTTTTATGCTCAAGATTCCAATCAGATGTTCTCTATTCATATTAATTTTCATGTCCTGGATCACCCAACCCCTCATTTCGAATCTGTTCATGTGCTAGGATATTGTGTTGAATCTCCTGAGAATCATTAAACATTTGTTGTAAAGTCATTGGTTTTCTTTCCATCATGAGGAAAGACAAATCTAGGTGAAGAGTAGTGGCATATTGGAGCATGGCAACAACTTTAGTGGGTTAAATTTATTTGGGAATATCATAATAAATACTAGAAAACCTTCTACTGAATGTGGGAATAGTCTCATTTCTTTTCCTTTTCAAGGCATAGAATCATGTAAGTTGTAGATCCAAAGATTTATTCTTTCCCCAAAACTTCAAAAAAACACTACTCAGTTCTTCCCATGAGCTAATTGTCTTTGGCTGTAAATGTTTAAACCATTCTTTGGTATATCCTTTCAAGGATTGAGAGAATGCCCTCATACAAGCATCGTTATGGTTAATTTCAAACAAATCTATAAAATGTTCAAACTCTTGGATGTGTTTTTCAGCTGTGATGGCATCAGGTTACCTATGGTGATTTGGAGGAAAATCATGAAGGATGTGAGGTAATTTTAAGGGTATGTAACTATGTTGAATCTTGAAGGGTATTGGATCAAGTATAGGAGGTGAAATATTAGCCTTGGTTTCATGAGGCTCATCAACTTGGTCATGGTTATCACATGGCTCAGATGGAATATTTTGAACAAAATCAGTGATAAACTAAGGAGATATTTGTATAAATTTAAGAGGAGGATATACAATTTCAGGATTATCATGATCATGATTTGAATGCAGTAGGTAAAGAAAAATTTGTTTAGCATGTTCAGGAAAGGACAAAAGGTAATTAATAACAAGAAATATTGTGTCTTGGAAAAAACTCAACTTCAGGTACTTGTTTTCTCCCATGATATCCTTTCATACATTTGTCATGGGGTCTCATATTCTAGTGGAGTCTTTGAATGAAATTTTAATCTTGAGTGGAGTCACCAATAAAATCTTCAAGCTACTGAGTCTTTGGGCAGTGGAGTCGTCGTAAAAATTTTGAATTCTAGATTCTTGAAAATGGAGTCACCAGGTGAATGATATACAACCTTTTTGTGTCTGAATACTCTGCACCATTAGTACTCAGATCTGAACTTTTCCATTTCTCCTAGGGAATATTTATCCTTCGGTCCCCCATAACGATGCTAGAATGTTAGCACTTTGTAAATCTGTCTAGCTGAAATACAGATGACAGAGGTAATTGTTTCAACCAACTTTCGGTTGGATTCTGACCTTTCCAATCAAAGAGGGATCTCTCCGGCATATAGCTACTTAAAATACTCAAAATATTTGGCAATGCGCATACAAAGGTCATATTCTACCATAATGTAAAATTTAAAGGTGGTAGGAAAAAACAGAAGAGCAGTTCCATTGGGCAATGGGGTCCGTTCCTGAAAATGAATGAAGAGTAATAAGCTATGTATTTCCAGAGGGAATAGAGGCAAAAAATAGGTATGATGTTCATACAAACAAGTAATAAGATATGGCAGAGGAAAAGAGAGGAAAAAATACTATCAATAAAAGGCATCCAATAGAGGGCGAATCTCTTGGTATAGCATTAGAAGAGGAAACATGAGGGTTGGTTATTGCAAGCAGAGCACCAATCACTAGTGAAGTCTGAACCAACAACCAAAAAACACATAACAAGTATAACCGATGTGAGAAGGAGCACAAACAAGATGAATTCCTTCTATTACTTAAGGATTATTACTAGCAGCAAAATGCATTCATGAATATGAAATACAAGAAAAAATACTGAACATCAACACAGTGATGAATCTCGACTATCTAAGAAAACCTTATCTGCTTATATTAAAATTAAGAAGAAATTAGAAATTTCTCCTGCTACGAGGGCATGCCCCTCTCCAGAAAGTCCAACCATTCATTTATCTTTGTAATAGTGTATATAGATAAATTACATATGAGGCCCAAAATGGTTTATCTTCCCCAAGATTCCAAAAATAGCTATCAGTTACAAAGGGAGTAACGTACTAAAACAGAGCTCCTACTTCCTAGGGAACGTTGTAATTTATTTCAGGTTTGCAATCTCTTCCTTTAAGGTGTCAAGCCAAAGAGGCTGGATTTCTCTAGTACCTTTGACCATCCCAACTTTAGTCTCCTTCCGTCACTTACTTATTTTACTTTCTCCATCTTGCATGTAGGATCCATCTACATATCCATTAATGATTAAATCCTTCATGATGGGATTCAATCTGATCTCTTCACCCACTCTTGGTTCATCTGTAGACTTTGTGTGAAATTTTGTTGCCAGTATTCGTACAACAAGTTTTTCTTTATTCTTCATTGATAATTTTGTCAGATTATTTGAATATCCCAGTTTGCTGAAGGCCGCTGGATTTTTATCCTCCATTTCCTCTGGTTCGCCTAGAAATAGGAGCCTATTCCTCTCAACTGTGCAGGATTTGGACGGATCGTTCAATTTGCGATTATCTCTCTCTGGAAATATAACGTCAACTTCCAGAAACAAAGTAATGTCACCCATTGTTTGAATGAAAGTCGTCATTGAGTGCTAATCATGGGGTACTGACAAAATTCCATAAAGACTTATCGCATTCGGTCATTGATTTTAAATGATGAGCCTTTAAATCAGTTTTTTGGTAGTGCTTGCTTGGCATCTCACAGACGAATGACATATAAACAAGTGTCTCGAGATGATTTGACTGGCTATCCACTTTCCTCTTCACATGTGACCCTTGGATTTGATGCATTTAATGATATTTTGACGCGTGACATCAAGATGGGATTGATTGGTTTCGATCTCACCCTCTTTTCCCCCCGATATGTATCCGGAGGCGCCACATGGCCTTGAGATGAAACCGTGGTATTCGCATCGACCCGCTTTCAAGAGATTAACCTTCATGCTAGTTCTCAACCTGATATGCTCCCTGACCGTTGATCTATGGAACCCACGATCTATGACCCACTAGGTCCCATAAACTTCACCTTTCCGCTATACTTAGCCTCGTCCGCTAGATGTGGCCCCATCCTCTAGTTTATCGCACTTCTACACCAACTTAGCTTCTTTCTAAGTCTCAAGACTTGGATTCCATATAAAAATTGTTACAGTGATAACAGACTGACTCATGATGAGACCTCCCATCTCTCAATTAGAACCTTATGTTTATTTATTTCAAAAACATAGGCGATCCAATCATGGAATTTGATTCATCCTCTGTATAAGAGGTTGTCTTAGAAGATGGGGAAGCAAATTCAAAAGAGTTCCTTATGAACTAGGATGGCCTAAAAGGTCTTGAGATTTTCATGATTGATAAAGACTAATTCAACTTTCAGAATCAATTCCTTAGAAAGATGGTAAAGAAAAAAAGAATGGCAACAATCATGTTAAGATCTTTCCATCAGAGATAAGATTCTTTTTATTTCAAGGCCATATTTGGACCATTCTAGGTTATTTTAAACTGGATAGGTGGTACATTCTCTTGAACAGGTTTTCCTTATGTTGATCAATCTTAAATAGCAAAGTATTGAACCAAAAATACAAACTAACAAAGAAAGGAAGAGATTCACTCATAAGAAAAAGAAAACAACAAAAAGAAAAAGCACAAATAAACAACACACTATACACACTTTATTTGCAGGTTATTATTTACAAACAGATTATGAAAAGTATTTCTTGAGGGCCTGGCCATTCACTGGAAATTATTTTGGCTGCCCCTCCAAGGTTTGGAGATGGAAAGAGATGGGACCAATTTTTTCAGTGACTATAAATGGTCCTAACCAAAAATTCTAGAATTTGACTACTCCCCCTTTTCTTCGTGAGATTTATCCCACCTAAGAACCAGATCTCCGACATTGAAATTTCGATTGAAGGAATAATTTTTGTTGAACCATCATTTAACAGTTTGTTGGTGTTCATCAATTTTATGTTTATCTTGTGCCCTAGTCTCTTCTGATTTGAATAAGGCATTGATTTGAATTTTTAAGGCAGGACATTCTTCTTCCTAGACTTTTTTAGATAGTTGTAACAATGGTAGTAGGACATTGAGAGGGAAGATAGATTCTCTTCTGTATACAAGGAAAAGCGAGGAATTTTTAATGGTTGTTTTGGGAGTGCTCCTATTATCCCACAATGTGTAGAATTAAGTGGTGTGCCAATTTTTATGATTTTTTGACACTGTTCTCTTCAGGATTTTAATTAAGTTCTTGTTGGTTGTTTTAGCTAGTCCATTACCTTGAGGGTAATAGCCAGCGAAATATTTCAATTTAATTCAATTTTGCAAAGAAAAAAATTCAAATCCATTGAAGAAAAATAAGATACATTATCTTAGACCAAAGATTATGGAATTCAGAAACGTGAAATGATATAAGTTTACAGGAACAAAATCACTTGATTAGTGATCCAGGGGATCAAAATTTGCTCAAAATTCAAAGTGCTTAGAATCGCTTCAAATCGAACGGGAGTGTAAGTATCGTTGTCACGAACCCAACACAACTCATTTGACTTCAAACAGAGGTCGGATGAGAGAGATATCGCGTTCTGTTCAAAATGACAAATAGGCAAAAAAAATGTGTGCTGACTATACAGTCCGTATGGATGCTGACGTGGCAGACCGTACGACACGTGGCAGATCATACGACACATGGCAGATGTGTTGGCAGTCATGTGGACGAGTCGATGTATGACACATGGCTTGTTTGTGGCGAATGGGATAACAACACGTGGCCCAACCAATGGTCACCACGTGTCATCTAAACATTGGTTAAAATTTGTGTAGTCGGCAGGAATCGACCTTGCGACCTCCGAGCAGGGGTAACGATTTGGGAAGGGCCGCCCAAAAGGCATGCCCACAAGTGTTTCTTATTATGTATATGTGAAACAATGTATTTAAGTTGTAATGTGTTTGGGTATGGGCGCGGACAGGGCTGGGGCTAAGCCCCAGCCCCCGTCCATATGTATATATATATGTGACCATCCGCGCACGGTTCAAATGGAACCATAACACATATAACTTGTGGTCATAACACATATAACTGGTGGTTAATGCACATACGACCGATGGTCAATGTATAGCACGAGAGTTGTGTTACCAACGGTTATGAAAACTGCGCCGACACTTGTCGCTCTATCATTTGACATGGACTTGGCCCCTTTTATATGCGCGCGAGGTCATGTGGTGGCCCATGTGACCACGGGCCTTGGTGGTTAAGGGCTAGTGCGTAATTCCCCTACAGTTCGCACCGTTTGTGCGGTTGTGCCCGGTGCTGAGTGTTAACACATAAATGCGCGTGGGGGCTAGGTTGAGGAGGAGGAGGTGCATTTTGGCGATCCAGAGACAACAAGTTTGAAGGGGAACTTCCAGGAAGCCTATCTTCTTCAATTTTGGGCCAAACGAAGTGCCGAAAAAGCCCAACTAGGGGTTTTTGGACGTTCTGAAGCCATTGGAGCCATCTATTTGGCATTTTGAGCATTGTAAAGAACATATTTGAGCACTTTGAGCAAATAATACAAATGATCCATTGGAAGCTGGACCAGGAGATGTAGCCCAAGAGAGGGGTGAACTCCTTTATCATTTGATGTGTTATGTGTTTTCTGTTCACTGTTTATTGCTGCTGTTTATATGCATCTTGA
>SNQJ01S0012822.1:76751-128289 GCA_010110895.2 Picea sitchensis
GAAGAACCCATTCCTCTTCACTATGATAATACTAGTACCATTAGTGTTTCCAAGAATCTAGTCCTTCATTCCAAGACAAAGCATATACCTCTGAAGTATCATTTCTTAAAGGATCAGGTTGCCAATAAAGTGGTACAGTTGCAGTACATTCCCTCCACGGAACAGATTGCTGATATATTTACCAAACCATTACCCAAGGCACAGTTTGAATATCTCAGACAGAAGATGGGTGTCCTACCCTTCTCTAACTAACCTCTGCACTTTGTAAGGGGGAGCGTGTGCTTAACAGATCACCTGAAGAGACATTTTGGTCTTTACACCAGTATTGAATATATGAATGTAGCAGTGTTGAGTTTGGTCATGAGCAACAAAGATGGACGTTTTATACGCAGTATTCTTGAAGTAATAAACGTGAATCTGTAACGTGAATCTGTAACGTGAATCTGAAACATATGATGCTCATTGAATTATATATAAAAGGAAAGTATCCTCAGCCATTCAAAACAGGGCAGACCCCATGCATAAGAAGACTGTGTGAGAGCAGCATGGAGGCCAGATTAAAAATTGAGGACTGTGAAGGAACTTTGCGAAACCGGGTTCTTGGGGTTATCCTGATAGGGGGAGCATAGCTCTAAACATCTTTGACATGCACAAAACTGAAGATGTACAGCAGAATGAAGAAGATTGCAGATGCAAAGAGTTTTCTTTTGAGCATAGATGATTGATTAGAGGAGCATAGGTCGAAAGGATCTTTTCACAAGAAGCCTGGTTACTAAACAAGGTAACATGGCAGCAAGCGAACATACATAGATATCAAAGCTGATACCTTTCCCAGGTATTACTGTTGAGTGCACAAAGTCAGGGGGAGCTTGAGGAGAACAGTGTAAACCTTTGCCCTTGATGTCAAAGGGGGAGAAATGAAAGACATATTGCCACATATTGCCATCAATGCCAAAGGGGGAGATTGTTGGAGATATGGCTATAACAGAATACTGAAGCAGATGGTTAAGGTGTTCATTGATGGAAATTGGTTATGGAGCAGTCAAGGATGTCAACACGCACAAGAGATGCTGGAACATAGAAGCTGAAACACAATCGCAGATGCTGGCACACGGATGCTGAAACACAGACACAAATGCTGCAACACAGGAGATGACGAAGACGGTCAAGGATTGTCATTGATGGCAATCGATTATGGAGCAGTCAAGGATGTCAACACGCACAAGAGATGCTGGAACATAGAATCTGAAACACAATCGCAGATGCTGGCACAGGGATGCTGAAACACAGACACAAATGCTACAACACAGGAGATGACGAAGACGGTCAAGGATTGTCATTGATGGCAATCGGTTATGGAGCAGTCAAGGATGTCAACACACACAAGAGATGCTGGAACATAGAAGCTGAAACACAATCGCAGATGCTGGCACACAGATGCTGGAACACAAACACAAATGCTGCAACACAGGAGATGACAAAGACGGGGTCAAGGATTGTCATTAATGGCACTCGGTTGGTTATAGAGCAGTCAATGGTTATGGAGCGGTCAAGGTTGAAAACACGCACAAGAGGTACTGGAACATAGAAGCTAAAGTGTTGAAACACAAATGCTGGAACACAGATGCTGAAACGTAGATGCTGAAACAGAAGTGCTGGATCACAGATGCTGAAACGCAGATGCTAGAACACAGCGGTGCATGATGTGGCATGTGTAGAGGAGGCAGAGTAAAGAGCCAGTTCAGAAAATCAGGGAGAATGCTGGCACGCGAAAAGCAGAAGAAAGAATAAACGAAAAGGGAAACTGCAGTTGGAGTTGAGAAAAGTAGAAAGACTTTTAGTCTAAAATTAGACTGGCAGTTAAGACAGGAGGAACACAGCGTTGCATGATGTGGCATGCGTAGAGGAGGCATGCAAAGAGTCAGTTCAGAAAATCAAGGAGAATGCTAGCGTGCGAAAAGCAGAAAAAGAATGAAAGAAAGGGAAACTGAAGTTGGAGTTGAGAAACGCAAGGAAAGACTCTGCATGTGGTGAATCTATATATTGCGCTGGAACAAAGATGAATTGCACCTGTTGATGTGAGAAAGAGGGAGTGCTCTGGATGTGAGAAAAGGAGGAGAATCTGCGCGACAGAAGAAGAAGCTGAGAATGGGCTGCAGAGGACAGTGAGGCAGAGCAGCAGATTAGAAGCAGTGAAGAAATGCTAAAGAAAACAGATTAGAAGGCTGAAGAATACAGAGAAGATCACAGAAGGGTAAGCAAGCTATATCGAATGAACAAGTTGATTTGAGTAATATGTATTTTGGCAAATTAGGGTGGTGCTAGGGAGAACATATGTCTCTGTCTGCAAGTGGGTGTTTGTAGAATCAGTTGGTGCCTTCATTCAGTTGGTGCTAAAGTCGTTGAAGTCGTGGTAAGCTTCCACCAAAGGGTGTCAGATTCCGTGGAGTTGATGCTCACCAACAGGCCGGCAATCGAGGTTGTAGCCTCTATGAGTTGGTTCTCATAAAAGATGATATGTAATGGAGTTGGAGCTTGCTTAACAGCTTAAGAAGACGAGGTTTTTCCCCGGGTTGGGTTTCCTCTTGAAAAATCTCGTATTCTCATACTCTAGAATGAATGTCAGGTGTGTGATTGATGTTCCTTATGTTATCCGCTTTATGTTTATAACTCGGAATCTACAAGAAGACTCACCGCCACTAAGATTAAGGATTCAAAGTTAAAAATGGAGAAATGGTTAATAATTCAATTCAATCGATTCACCCCCTCTCTCGCTTAGTTCATACCTGTAACAGAATAAAGGTTAAAAAACCCCACAGGAAGGCCCAAATGCATCAACTAGGGAAATTCCAAATGCAAGGGTAAAATATGCTCTAGTGAAAACCAGTTAAGTTCCTAATCAATTTTTTCATCAGCCGAGCCCGAGGAAGGAAAAAAGTTTCTTCTTTTTCCCAGTAAGTCGCCATTTGTTGAGAACTCAACACACCCTAAAAAGCCTATGTCAATTTTTCACTTTTTGGGTACCACTTAATCTTTGCACTGTTCGAATTCGATTTTCTTTTGAGAAATGTTTTGTCTTTTCTTATTCTCTTAACACTCATTATCTATTAAGGTTTGTTTAACTTTATGAAACTTCATGAATTAAAAGTTCTTAACAATTAAATGAGGAATCATCAGCCAAAACACTTAGCCTGACGCACTCAAGATTCGATATCGAGGGAATTAAGAGGTGAAAAAAGAATCACTTGGAAAAACTCAATCCTTGAGTGTCGATATTCACCGGTATTGGTGAAAGGAAGTTTTGTTTCACGACAAGTATCACATAAAGACATCGTTGATAGATGATTCCGTTTGACATCGGTAAAAGGTGAAGGGATTAAACATTAAGGAAGAAAGAAATGATATAGATGATAGCCGATACCTGACGCACTTGTCGGAACTGGGGACGAATGAATTGTGACGAACATTTCTACCATTCTAAAGAAGTTTTCCCCGATCATCGATTCCTGAAGCGTTTCAACATCGGGAGTTTTCGAAGAAGTTAATCCAAAGAAAAAAACATGCGATATGTTCATCCCCAATTTCCAACCCCCAATACCTTTTCGACATCGGCGATCCTAGGTTTAGTTTAGAACACACAACTCGAAGAAAGTCCCGACTCCGACTAACACTCGTAAGTCACCGGTCTTCAACGCCACGTGTCTTTGCCAGACTGGAGAAATGTATGACCCAGCTTTACCCCAAGTCATTCTTGGTCCCCTAAATCCAAGTCACACCTTCGAGCCAGTTTTGCCACGTCAACACGATACGATGAAATCGATCGACATCGAAGATTTTTTGCAGAAGGATATCAACGAAAATGTCCATAAAACATTGTTGATCCCCGATCCACCCACTATGATCCAGGTGGATATTGGTGGCCACCCACCTTCTCCAACTGGCCCAAAATATGTTTCTGGCAATTTTGGTAATTTACTATTTTTAGCAGTTTTTAACTTCCGGGGCCATTTTGAGGCCCTAAACGATGTTTTTTGAGAAAACAGGGAGCAACATAGATCATAGATCTTTTCTCTCACCCAAAAGTTGTAGTTCTTGGATAGATCTTTCCAACGAGCTATCATACGTCTAAAACAGAGATCGTATGCAAAAGTTACGACCCCGGGAAGTTGATGCACCAACTTACCCAAACGGGGCCCACATGACTTTTGGTGCTTCATCTCCTAGGGTTAGGTTTTTTTGGATGTCTAGGGTTTTTGGCATTCCTGCTTATTGTAAAAAGGCCTTTAGAGCCTCATTGTAATCATCTTCTTGCGAATGCGAGTAGCCGTCCAATCTCTTCTCAGAGATACGTTGCCACCATTCTAGCGAGTCTTTCACTCTGTATTTTCACAGTCTCTGTACATTTCTCTGATTAATAGAAATCGTGTATTAATGTATATCTGTGTTTATGGTTTCATCTCTGATACATTTCTGTTATATTATTGAATATCTGCAATATCTCTGTGCATTTCTTTATTATATCTCCGCGTGAGTCACATTTCTCTGATTTTGGGAAACAAAGCATGCACGAGGAAAGCAACAGTTGGAAGGAAGAAAAACACATGCACATGCAGGGAAGACCTAACGATGTTAGGGTTAGGGTTTTGGTAATTTATTGTAATGGCTGAATATCCAAAGGTGTATAAATATAGATACTTATGCATCATAGAGGGTTCGACTATGAGGGATTATTATTATTGTTATTATTGTCAGACTATGAAGGTTAAGTCGATATTGTAAGAAGCATTGTTGTAGCGAATAGAGGTGTAATATTTTGTTGTATGATCCATTTTTGTAAGTTGTTGAGTTGAAGACAAAGAGGGAGGGTAGATATTGAGGGTTAGATTGCAGGCTGAGGAGCCTGGTGTGATCTAGTCCACCTCATATAGATCTTACCAGAATGGAAGAGTTGTAATCACGCGATGTTGTTGATGTGGAAATATCATAATAAAAGAGCCAAGAGACAAATCTTTGTGGATGTAGCCTAGGAGGAGGTGAACCACAATAATATATGTGTTGTGTTATGAATGCATGCATATATTTAATGTCTTAAGTAGTTATGATTATGTTGAATGAATGAGTTGCTATATTTCCTGTTTATTCCTAAATAACAACATATTGCATTAAAAAGTTAGAATAATGGCTCAATATATAGTTCACATATCTCACACTCAATCCTAGGCTGTGAACAAATGAGTCTTACAACCATCCATTAAAGCTATCTCATGTGAGACTGCGCAATGCATTCTGTGTGCTATGTTTCCTTCTGGTTTACCCAGAGGGTCGATAGTTTTACAGGCTTTGTTGGAAACCTGAATGAAATGAACCCTGGGTCAATAAGCTTAGACATAAGAAGAGAGTCCAACCAACAAATGGTTCCATTGTCGTTGGTAGGAATAGGAGAGGATTGAGTAGATGAGATAGGTTGAGAAAGAAAAGAGCAAAGAAGAAAAAGAAAACAATGAACCACTAGAAGGGGATGTTCAGACCATGGAATCCCACAAAAGAAGAGATTGAAAGATGGATAAAGACAAAAGAGCTAGAGTTTTCACAAAAAGACAATAGAAATCCTAGAATAACACCCCACAAATAACTTGAGAAATATTTATTTATTGATTTGCACGATGTCTTTTTCTGTGATTTTCACACGTACTGCAAGAGTGGATACTAAGGTTGAAGGATAACCAAGCAACAAACCAGATTCAATAGTTAGATTGGACCCTAGTACAAATTGAGAAGTTACAACAGGTGAACAACAAATTCACCTGTGTAGTAGAATTTTGGCTTGACAATATTGTAGCAGGCATTATAATAGATTTTGCAGTCGACACAACAAAGTCGTACAATGCAACAGATCAAGAGGTTCTATGTGGACCTCGAGGAAGATACATTCAATCCCTGTATACTTCTATGAAGATACTGCTATATAATAAGGGTGTAATGAAAATGGAGTCAGAAAACTAAACTTCCCTTCGTGCATGGGGGAAGGAGGGAAGAACTGACAGAAAGAGGAGAAATGGAAGGAGGAAAGGATAAGGGAAAGAAGAAGGAACCCTTGGACCCAATCATGATGGATGATGACCAGATCAAGAAGATCATGGTGACAACTAGAAATATGCGTAGCGGAGTACCCTACCAATACAAGGTGAATACCAAGAAGAGAGTCGTAGCCATGAGGGAAGGCTTGGCGAGCGATGAGGAAGAAGTAGAGGATATCCAGGCTGTGGAGAAAATTGAGGAAATCCTTCATGCAACATATGAGAGGGATACGAGAGGTCCAAGAGCAAGAATAGGAGGAAGCAATCCTATCCATATTAATGTCAGTGTGGAACCCATAAAACCATGTGTGACTAATACACAAAAGAGAACACCACTATTTAGACAACTGAAGTTCGGAAGCAGATAGACAACAAGAAGTACATCTACAAAAGGTACAACAACTGGAGGAGCTAGTTTAGGAATCCCTAGTCAGGTATCTCCACTGTGTGGAGGTAGTAGTTCAGTGTTCATAATGGAAGGACATGATCCTACCATTAGGTTACCAGAATTTTGAGGAGAAGCAACAAAAGACCTTGAGAAACATTTGTTTATTTGTTCAAATATCTAGGATGCAAAACAAATAATTGATGAAGATACTAAAATTGTGCAATTATCAATTACGTTAAGAGACCGTGCACTAGGATGGTATATGAGTTTAGATGCAAACAGTGCCCCCGTGATAGAAAGGACACTAACAAACATTAAGAAGTTATTGATTAATGAGTTCTAGAATCCGAGTTCAGAGGATCAATACATGAATGAGATGATCATAATAAGACAAAAACCAGGAGATTCTATATGGGAGATTGATCATAGGTTCAAGAGACTGAAGGGGAAGTTGAAATATCTCATGACCGATATTCAACATCGACACTTGTTTTTCAATTCACTACTACCACACTTAAAATACCCATTGCGACAACAGAAGTTTCAGACGCAGACAGAGGTTCTGCAGGCAACCCTGCAACTGAAAGAAAACTAGTATGAGCATATGGACCCAGCTATCAAAGAACTGAAGGAGGATCTGAAGAACTTAACATTTCAACTAAGCCATAATAAGAGCAAGGACAAACAAGAAGTCGTTTAGTGTACCACATGCAGGATGGAAGTACGCCACAAGAATGAATGTCCAACATTTGCGCAGTATATGGTAACAGGAATGCCAAATCCATTACCAACAGAAGGATTATGGTGTGAAATATGCAAGAAACCGATTCATGACACTTATCACTGCACGATGATGCAGGAATACCAAAGAGTCCCAAAGAGCTCATATTGCACCTTTTGTAAGTTAGTAGGCCATGACGACAAAGATTGCAAAAATATGGAGTTGATGCAAGAAAGGACATCAGATGCATATAGAGTGAAGGCATAAATGATGACTGGGCAAGCCAAACCACAGTTTAACCAAGTCCTAGATCCATACAAAACTGTGCGGCAGTAGTATAATATTGTGCAGCAACCATATAACAACGCGCAACCGCAGTACAACACAACATAGCCTCAGTACAATACCGCCCAGTATAATCAGGCACCGTAGTATAACGCACTAAGAGGATATCGGGCAGGCTATAGAGGTGGAGGAAAAGCTAGAGGAGGTTTCGGACGAGGTAGAGCACTAGTGGTATGTCACAATTGTGAACAACTGGGACATTATGAAAGAGAATGTTTGCTACCACCAGTGACTTGTATGTATTGTCATGCATCAGATCACAACACAGAAGAATGTCCAACACTATTGGTAATGGTTCAGGAAAAGAGGAATTAGAAAAACCATAATGTGTAGTGGATTTCAGTTAAAGCAAGGGATGAAGGACAAAACATCAACATAGTTACTCGCAGAGGAGAAAAAATAGGAGATGACGTAGCCCGACAAGAACTAGAACAAAATCAGTGGGTGAAGAAGAACATTGAACTAAGAAAGAAGTTCGACATGTAGAAGGAGAAGGAAGTATTTAAGCAAGCAAGACAAGAATTTCATAAGGAAGCCATGGCGTCGACTTCAACTATGCAACAAAACAAGGAAGCACCAGAGTACATGATGCCTCCTTTATTGGATCATATGAACAAAATGCAACCCATGGGACAAGTAAATACAATCATAAACTTTTTGCAATCCTGTGTAAAGGTGTTAAATGATCCATCATCTGTGAAAATATTGCAAAACATACTAGAAAAATGTAGCATCGATTCAGAAGGAAAACTAGAACAAAAAACTGTCAATCACCTACATACAAGAAGAAGAACCAGAAGGGAGTTCAGACTAAATGCTAACATTGGAGATTTCTACATGGGAGACATCATACTGGATTTAGGATCTGAAGTTAATGTATTACCAAAGAAGACATGGCAATGCATGGGAGAGCCCACATTAGGATATTCACCTGTTGAATTAAAACTGACAAATCAACACAGGGTCCTACCAATTGGTCGACTGAAAGGAGTGACAATAGACTTGGATGGAGTGCACACTTAAGAATATTTTGAATTCATTGAAATAGTGGATGGCATGACACCTTACCCAACATTGATTGATCTGGATTGGGTGTTTGATAACCAAGGAATAATCAATCTAAAGACAGGAAAATGACATTTGAGTCAGGAGAATATAGGGTCATCTCACCATTAGATCCATCGGAAGGGGAGAGGTTGGTAGAACCTACTTGCCTAGACTTAGAGGAAATTAGCCATTTGTACAAACCAACCGCGCACGATGAGGATTACGTAAACCCAACTGTATATGGGGTACTCAGTTGCCAAAGCATTACTTCATGTGCAACAGATTTAGATACCATTTTAGAAAACTGGCAATAGAGGCTACACGAAGTCTCCGAAAGAAGATGTGCAAGAATAGATCGCGCAGTAAGATGGATAGGTACAGAGATAAGGGAACCACCTAGTTTCCACGGAATAAATGATTTGGAAACATTCTTGACACAGTATGAAGACATAGTTTTAGAGAATCAACGACTATTATCACTTGATATAGAACTCAAGGCCACACCCACAAGATGGTGGGGCACACATAGAGAGACAATCATAGATTGGTACCAATGTAAGCAGTTACTGTGCATAAGGTTTGACGTAGAACACAAAGAAAACAAGAAACAAAGGTATGATGGACAAGGGGAACCAATGAAACACTTGGAAAAGTGCAGAGCACTATGGAAATTGACACCCCAAGAAGAATGGCCTCACCATTTCATACACACTCTAGAGGGCATACTGATGAACTGGTATACAGGTTAGGAATTACGTAAAGGAACTGTGACCTGGACGACATTGCAATAGAATTTTATAGTCACTTATTCATTTGGACATGAAAACCCCAACATAGATGCAGCTCTGAAATAGATCATAGGAGTGATATTCATCAAGGAACCATAAATCGAGCTCATAACAAAAGTACAATAGTGGAACAAACAGATAGTCAAGGAACTGTTGTCATGTTACCATGTGCAAGAGGAAGCCCCAGATGAAGATGATCTGCGCGATATTCAGATCGAATAAGAGGAAGGCGACATAGAAGTGGAGGGTCCACCCATAGAATCAGAAATTATTTCCACGTCGATCAAGGTAAAGAAAGTTAACATCGGAACAGTTGGGAACCCCAAAATGGACAGCATTGGAGATTACTAGGATGAGCAGATTGTAGAAAGCACAACAGAGTTGTTGCATGAATACAGTGACCTATTTCCCACAACATTTACATAGACGAAGGGTTTATCCAGAGAGCTAGGGGAAATTAAGATACCACTTAGACCTGAAGCGAGATCGATCAGACAACGACCATACAGATTGAACCCAATATATAAGCAGAAAGTCAAAGTTGAGATCTATAGGATGCTTGAAGAAGGAATCATAGAAACAGTTGAAGAATCAAAATGGATAAGCTCGATGGTGGTTCAGGACAAGAAACAAGGAGGGATAAGGATATGCGTCGACTTGAGGAAGTTGAACGATGCATGCCTAGATGACCGGTTCTCTACACTGTTCACAGATGAAGTGTTAGAGAACGTAGGCGGGCATGAAGCTTACTCATTCACTGATGGATTCTCAGGCTACCATCAGATTAAGATAGCATAGGAGGACAGATACAAAAACACATTTGCAAAAGAATGGGGATCTTACCAGTACACAGTCATGCCATTTGGACTGAAGAATGCACCAGCAATATTCTCCAAAGTGGTGATTGTTGTGTTTAAAGAATTCATCCATCAGTTCGTAGAGGTATACTTGGATGATTAGATAGTCTATAGGTTGTTGAAAGACCATGTAGAAGTCTTACGCCTGATGTTAGAAATATGTAGACAGTGCCAAATATCACTGAACATAAAGAAATGCATATTTAGAACACCGTTTGGGATACTATTGGGCCATATCGTATGCAAACAGGGTTTACTAGTAGATCCTACAAAGATTGCAGTAATTGTTAACTTACCACCACCAAAAATTGTCTGTCAACTAAGAGCGAAGTTGGGACACACAAGATACTATAGGAAATTCATCAAAGGGTATGCGCTGATTACTGCACCAATGGAAAAGTTGTTAAGAAAGGATACAAAGTTTCAGTGGAACGACGAGTGTCAACATGGCCTAGATACCCTGAAGGAAAAGATGGTCACGACACCAATATTAGCATTTCCATATTAGGCAAAGACATTCCATGTGCATGTAGATGCATCAGCCATAGAACTTGGAGCTATCTTGGCACAGCTAGGAGTGAGAGACTTGGATCACCCGATAGAATTTGCAAGAAGAAAGTTGTCAGAATCAGAGCAAAACTATAACACTACAGAGAGAGAAGGCCTAGCTATGGTCTACACACTCCAAAAGTTCAGACACTACTTATTGGAAAAACACTTCAGAATGTTCACAGATCACTCAACCCTAAAATACCTAGTCAACAAGCCAGTGTTGGGGGGGAGAATATGTCGATGGTTACTACTATTTCAAGAATTTGAATTTGAAGTAATATTCAAGCCAGGAAAATTGAATGCAGGACATGACCACCTATCAAGAGTCACCAATGGAGAAGAACCTACAAACTTAGAGGACAATTTTCCAGATGCACAGTTATTCTCGGTCTAGATTATTGATGAACACTTCATAGATATCATTCAGTACTTAAGCATAGGTACTACACCGCAAGAATATAGCACCGTGTAGAGGAAAAAATTGGTAGTCTACGCTATCAACTATCAACTAATTGCAGGACACTTATACAAAATGGGTGTAGATATCATCTTGCGAAGGTATGTATTAGAGCATGAAATACCAAGAGTTTTAGAAGAATCCCATGAGGGAATAAAAGGAGGGAACTATGCAGGAAAACCTACCATGCAGAAGGTATTGTGCATAGGACTTTGGTGGATGATGATTCACAAAGACTCGAACGAGTACTATCAGAGATGCGATGTCTTTCAAAGGGTCGATAAACCCAACAGAAGGGATGAGATTCCATTACGACCGCAAGTAACATTACAAGCATTCAAAAAGTGGGAAATAGAATTTGTAGGACCAATCAACCCACCAACAAAAAAACAGGAGATAGGTACATTATCACCGTGATAGAGTACCTAAAAATATGGGTGGAAGCCGCACCAGTGAAATATTGCAGTGCAAAAACAACAACACACTTTTTATTTGAACAAGTGATCACTAGATATGGGTGCCCAAGCATTTTTATTAGAGACCAAGGTACACACTTCATAAACAACACCATCATTGTGATGAATGAAGAGTTTTAAGTCCATCATCAAAAGAGCACACAGTATCATCCACGGGGAAATGGCACAGTGGAATCATTTAACAAAATTTTGGAGAACGCACTGACAAAGATCTATAATGTCAATAGGGACAACTGGGACCTCAAAGTATTAACAGTATTATGGGCCTATAGAACTATGTGCAAAAGGTTGATAGGGCACACACCATTTAAACTGGTCTATGGCCAAGAAGCAGTAGTGCTAGTAGAATTTTTAGTACCAAGCTTGCGCGTAGCAACAATCACACATATGATAGAACGAGGCATAGTACAGGAACGATTAAATCAGTTACTGAACATGGAGGAAGACCATATTTTAGCAGGATTCCATCAACAAGTCCAGAAAGAAAGAGACAAAGCTTAGCATGATAGACACATCAAGAAGAAAACTTTCAAGGAAGGAGATCTAGTACTGATGTATGACAACAAATTGCTTCAACACCCAGGAAAGTTGAGAATGCACTGGCTAGGACCGTACAAAGTAAAATCTGTCAAAGATGGAGGAGATGTATAGTTGAGAGAATTATCAAGTGCAAAACTTAGAGGGATGATTAATGGGAGCCGACTGAAGCTATACAAGGACAATCGATCACCCATTGCACAGTAAAAAAAAGAAAAAAGAACCAACAGAAGCACAGTGCGCCGGAGAAAGAAAGGGCATGCACACTTAGGGCCACAAACTTGGTGAGGATAAGGATAATAGTTACGTCAAAAAGGGAAACAAGAAGGAAAAGGAAATTCAGCAAAAGAAGTATGACAAGACAACTTTAGGTAGAATTGAAGGTCAGAAAGGACCGATGTGATGCCGCATTAATCGCTCCAATTGGAGTCAGAAAAGAAAAATTAATGGAAAGTACGAAACCACCGGAGGTGCATTGAACCCACAACTGAGGTGCATTAAACCCATAATTAAGGAAGCATCCTTGACAAGCTTCTGGAATCCCATACAACATAGGGACGTGGGAGAAAACAAGATATTTGCAAAAAGAGAGAAGACAAAGAGCGGTAGAGACTAAGAACATATGTAGAGAGTCTATAGGGGTCACAACAACCATTAGAACCTAGAAAATGTTCGATAGTCACTGACATGGCACCACCAAAGCAGGCAGAAGCAAGTCAGAGCACCATACCAACTAGGGTTAAAACCAGGTCACGAGGACAGTTGGAAGAGGGTGAACAACATCCGTCGGAGATCATCAATGTCGACGAAATCCCATCTCCAGAGATGATACCAATACACCCCACACTGATACTGGAATAAATCCAACATCCAGCAATAGAGGGCATGAATGTAGATACACTCGCAGCGGCACAGGAGCCACAAAACCAAGAAGAAGAAAATTGAAAGAGGTGCAACCAGAGAGCACCGAAAAAGCTATGAAATTTAATGGAATGGTGTTGAATCTAGAAGGATAAGTGAAGCCAGACAAGTCTCAAACCACTATCTCAGACCACCCACCAGAAGGAATGGTATAAGACTTCACTCGTCGGCCAGAATGGTATTCTGAGGAACAACCGGAAGTTGTTGGAACTTCGAGCCTGATACCACCGTCGAAGAAAGAAATGATACAGATATAGAATTCACCTCGCAATAAACTGGCCACAGAAATCCTGCTACCACCTATGGAAGATGGGGTATAGGTAGGACCAGACATGTTGGGTCATATAGAGAAGCTCAAATACTCGGACTACGATTTAGCAGACGAAGACAAGTTTTTGGAACTTGCGAAGAGGGTCTACATGGAGATTGTGGGCACAAATTGAGTTGGAGAACTAGTTGATTAGCCACTCCAATGGGAAACCCGATTGAAAAAAATAGGAATTTTAGGACTGGTGGACTTACCACATTTTGTCAAAGACCAGTACGCAATAACGTGCATCAAACAACTATTATTATTCACACATGGCAGGGACATCTAGTTGGATAATATCGTCTCCATAGATGTTGAGCTTATTGAGAAAATAACAGGCTTACCATCTCGGGGCATGGATCCCACGTAATTTTGTGATGACAAAGCCAGGGAGAAGGCACTAGAAGAAGAGATGAAGAAGAAGTATGATACCAACATGGGGAAAAGAGGGATCATTATCAATAGAATCAATGATGCCACAACACAATTGGGCGCAAAAATCTTAGCCTGCAAGCTGCTAAGAAAATGACACAGGGAGGAATTTTCGACTAGAGTTGTCGTAGTTGCAGCTTAGTACGTAGAAGGCATGACAGTGAGCTGGGCACCGTACCTCTTGAACTTGTTCCTAGATGACTGCAAGGATGCGTAGGATCTAGGAACAAAGTTTCACTATTCATGGCTAATCACATTAATAGCCTTTATGGGCTGGAGGGAACCAAGGTATGTATATTTTGGCACCAGACCCAAACCAAATTAGGGAGCAATATATTTACTGCTCAGAGCTGGGCTAGATGCTATGAACAAAAGGTTGAATGGGTCCATATTCGAAGGAAACCTCTGCGACATGTAGCAAGCCATTATCCAAATCTGGAGAACAACATTAGAGGTTGTCGTGCGGTATGGGGACATCGCCAGTTTTAGAGCCACATGACATGTGATGTGGATATGGGCATAGAAGGATCCTGATAAATAGTGGTTGAAGATTCACTACTATATCAAAGAGGGCGACATAAAAATAGTAGTTAAAGACTAGGAAGACGAATGGAGGATTCCAACCCTCACCCAGGACGTGCTAGAAAGAAAAACAGAAGAAGAGGCAGGGTAGGAAGGAATGCAACCTCAGGAAATCGAAGTGCCCAAGAAATGGAGGATGGGCTAGCCAACAACAACGTAGACAAGCGAAGGCACAACAAACATGGGGACCCATAAGGGGGAGAAGGGGAATACATAGCTGACCAAAGAGAAGTAGAAGTAGGTTGAGGCCATGAAAGAGACCAAAGTGAGTCCCAACCCCCAGGAACAAGGTGGAAGTAATATACTAGTCGCGTAGACAGGAGGAGCGCGTAAGAAAATGAAGGCGCAAAGACCACCTCTAGAATATACGATCACAGATGATTACGGGGAGATGATAGCCTGACTATTCTAGGATTATTTATCCGAGGACTTTGACCATGCTACACACCACAAGGACAATATTTAGCAGTAGCTGGCCGACATACAACAGTTCCATAAGCACATCGGGGAAGTACAGACAATAGGCAATAGCAGGGGACCAGAACCATCAACACTGTAGACAGAGGAAAGAGTGGAAGAATAAGAGTGATATCCATTCCACTTATTACCACACCCGAACGTAACATTCCATATCACACCTAGTATGTTGTGGATGGATGAGATCATGGGACAGAAACCCTTGAAGGAATTAAGCTAGATCCAACTGGTGTTGACGCAGATGCCGACCAGGGATATACACAAGTTACAGGTTAGCATAAACCATGAGGTACAATCTCACACACACAAAGACTTAGTTGAATTGCAGCAAGCAACAGAGAAGTGAGACACGCTAGAAATAGTCTATGAGGAGGCTAAATCTGAGACTCAGGAGGAAAGGGAGAGCATAAAAGGATTGGAATAGAAAGTGGCAAGAACTTACGAGAAGATTCCACAGGTCGTACAGAGAGATGAAATCACAACAACAGAAAAGATTGATCAGATTGCGCAGACAATCGATCAATATCATAAGGAGATCAAGAATCTTTGAGAACAGCTCATACCAACTACTCCACCAGCAATGAAGGAGAAAAGGAAGCAGGAAGCAACATCACAACTATAGGAGATAGAGAAGCAAGTCAATACAACAGCTAACTTGTATGATAAAGTAGTGCAACTTTGGACTAAGTTAGAGGAGGATCAACAGGTCCACAAATGGGACATGGAATAAGAAAGGATCAATGTAAAGATCCAAAATCGCAAGTAGAGGCAAAAGACAATGCCAATCACAGAATGCGTCAAAAGGGCGTAAGACATGAAGAAACTACAGACAGAACTCACCACTGCGCAAACGTAGAAACAAGAGTGTCAGGATCAAATGGAACCATTGCATGAGTGGGTACCAGAAGTCCTGGCACAAGAAAACAAATTCAAGACACTTATAGCACAGACCCAAGCAGAGTGCGTGGAATTGATCAGCGACAAAATTGAAGTCCAGGTAGTGGACACGATCAAGGAGAAAACTGCGCAAGCGCTAACACAGGCAACCAAACTCAACGAAAAATTCCAGACGATCACCAAGGATATCAAGGATGCACAGAAAGGTTAGGTGGCTCAGGATGAGCCACATGTAAGTGTTGGGGCCCTGCTGGAGGTAGGCCGAGGCAGAAAAGAAAGGATATTTTGGGAAAGAAAGAATGCACAAGAAAAGAAACAAGTGGAAGGAAGAAAAACACGCGCGCATGCAGGGAAGACCTAACGAAATTATGGTTAGGGTTTTGGTAATGTATTGTAATGGATGAAGAGACATAGGTGTATAAATATAGATACTTAGGTATCATAGAGGGTTCAACTAGGAGGGATTGTTGTTATTGTTATTGTTGTCAGACTATGAAGGTTAAGTCAATATTGTAAGAAGCACTGTTGTAGCGAACATAGGTGTAATATTTTGTTGTATGATCCATTGTTGTAAGCCGTTGAGATGAAGATGAAGAGGGAGGGTAGATCTTGAGGGTTAGATCATAGGCTTAGGATCTTGGTGAGATCTAGTCTACCTCATATAGATTTTACCCAACTGGAAGAGTTGTAAGTGTGCGGCATTGTAGATGCGGAAATATCATAATAAAAGAGCCAAGAGCCAAATCTTTGTGGACGTAGCCCAGGAGGGGGTAAACCACGGTAATATTCATGTTTTATGATGAATGCATGCATATCTTTAATTTCTTTAGTAGTTATTATTATGTTGAATGAATGAGTTGCTATATTTCTTTTTTATTCGTAAATTAAAAAATATTGCGTTAACAAGTTAGAATAATGGATCAATACACAGTTCACATATCTCACACTCAATCCTAGGCTATGAATACATGAGTCTTATAGCCACCCATTAAAACTATCTCGGGTGAGACGACACAACGCATTTTGTGTGTTGTGTTTCCTTCTAGTTTACTAGGAGGGTCGATAGTCTTAGAGGCTTTGTTGGAAACTTGAATGACATGAACCCTGGGTCAAAAAGATCAGACAAAAGAAGAAAGTCCAACCAACATCCCTAATCTGCGATGAATTCATCACACACATTTATTTTATTCTTTTCAGGAAAGAGTGTCCTAGACTATCGGTTGTGGCCAAAAAGGTGATATCAAAGGTCGTCCACTGGTATCTGGATGAACACAATACCTACATTAGGGTATTTGGGGCCATCGGTTCACCTCACCTCCTACCAGCGCATGTCCCTGACCATCTTGTAGTGGGAGAGAAATGGTACCAGACCATCGTGCAAGGCTATAATTCCACCCTAGTCAATGATAAGAAGTAGTCATTTATATCTTATGGATTCCATATAGGCTTCTACCTAGTGAAATACACCGCTCAAGCCAAGAATGAAGGGTTGAGCCAATTAGAATTCTAATTCCATATCGGTCAATTCTGCAAGCACGACCCAAAGGGTCTAGTATTGTAACATGCTTCTCAAGTGTTGTCCTGTTGGCCATACGCCCATCACAAGTTTGAAGATGAGTTCTTGACATAAAATTCCCTAGTTTGGGACAAAGTTATGGCAAGGATGGCTGATCCCAAAATGACCAGGTTCAAATCCATGAGCCTAGATGAACAAATGACGATCCTAGAACAATTTGCTCAAGGACTATCATGGCTAGAGAAGAAATGATAGCAATTGAAACAATAGAAGTAATAGAAGTCCCCCCAGTAGCCCTGGTGCAAGGTAGAGGTACCACCATGGCTCAGGATGCATAGGAAAGGGTGTTACTCATGACAGAATAGGCATAGTGGATAATTGATTAGTTGTAAGATGACCCAAACCTCATAAGTATGACAAGGCTCCCTGATGACAAACCATATGAAATCCAAATAGGCCCAAGTGGACCTGAACTGATAGACGTCGATGAAATCGCTGGGTTATACAACCTTGAATTCACAAAACCACCGGCTAGATCGCCGACAGGTGTTTCAACTCAGCCAGAGACAGTCAAAACATCAGGCAGAACAAGTGTGCCAAATCCCCTAAGTGAACTGATAAAAATATATGATGATGATGAGAGCCCAGAAGTATACCTTGTGACCCTCGTACATATCAAAGAGGAAAAGGAAATAGAGAAGACATCTTCCCCAGCTCCCGACGCTCAAATTCAGGGGGTTCCAAAGAACGAGCAAGAGGCTGAGAGTGTCTGAAACACTGAGTTGCCCAATGCACCGGAAACCCAAACAGATAGTCTAAAGGATGAGATAGGGTCAAAGGAACCAAAGGAAGGAGATCCATAATAGGAAATCAACGTCTCAATGACTGATGATCAAGTTAATACCAAGCCTACCCCCGATGCCTCAATTTAAATCAATACTCAAACCCCCGATGAGAGATAGATAGAATTCAGGCCTTCAAAACACAGGGAGGAAGTTCAAGAACCCAATCTTGAACAAGTATATATTATTGGGAGTCTGGGGAATACACTCACCTGGGGAGATCAACAAATACCCAAACCCGTGGATGAAGTAGCCGACATACATGCCATCGCTTATGATCGAAAAAGGAAAGCTATCATTCAGAGAGCCACCAAGAAGAGAATGATCACTTTATATCACTTCATCCTCATCACTAATGAAGAAAACCTTATCAACAAAGAACATGTTAAAACGTCCGAACTTATCGGCACAACGATGGAAATCAAAGATGCCACCCTGGACAGAGCTAAAAGGGATGAGGATGAGTTGGTTGCTGCTTTAAATGAATTGGAATATCTGCTCCACTTGGAAAAATATTACCAGGACACCACACAAGTCGCGGTGTACCTAAGGAGAAAATTTAAGGAGGCCTACGACAAGTTTACAGATGAGCGACACCTATTTACTGGAAGGATAGTCGAGCTACAAGAGGACACCCTCATGGCACTAGCCATGTGAAAAGATATGGAGAGGTGGTATGAGAAGGTGCAACAACCATGGAAAGAATCGACTATATCAGCGTGGTGAAAAAGGGTCGAGATGCTGAAGAGCACGACATCCAAGTGCTAAGGGAAAGAAGCATTGACTTCATCATGAAATTGATCGAGTATTGGGTTAAAATGTCCAGGGAACCTCACTGAGAAATCCAAGAGAAATGGGCCAAGTGTGAGAAAAATTGGATCAATATCAATCGGGTGATGAAATACATCGGACTCCCCGAGTTTGTTACACCTGATGAATTTTTCGACTTGTGTGACATAGTCAAGTTGCACACCGAGAAAGACTCATCATGGGCCGAAGCAATCGAAAAGGTGATAGACAGAGCACCAGGTTAGGTGCGACAGTTTATGGAGCACTCGATTAAAGCTCAGGCTATGCTGCAACAGGTAAGTGCCAGTATAGTTAAGTATCAGGGACATGGAGTAGAGATAAGAGAGATTCACTCGGCCCTGATGGAACAAAATAGATTCTCATATGCCAACACCTATGAGGAATTGTTCATCACGTGGTCGGAGTATGAGAAGATTCACCCTCTTAAGTGATATATTGAGATGACTCTTAGAAAAACTGATAGAAAAGAGCGCCATGTGGCGAGTTTTTTTTTACTTAGTTGCACTTTAATTGTTATTTTTACTTAATTCTATGTTATAAATAGGAGCATCGACCAGTTAGTTAATGGTCGATGGTTTCTACAAAGACCCTCATTTTTGGTTTTGTTAAGAACTATTTCTAAGCTTCCTTTAATTGAGAAGTCCTTTTTGGGACCAGAGAAAAGTTTGTGTTTTCATCAAATGCGTGTATGATTGGATGTGGAGAGGAATTATTTCTTTTTTTGTCTCATGAATGGATGCAGTAATGAGTAAGAGCTACTAAATCTATTGATAAGTTATCTGATGCAATGTTTTACAGTTCTTGTTGTTAATATTGAAAATAAATCGTTGTGTTATTATGTGATTCATGATTAAAGTTAAGTGAATTATTTTACTAGCCATCATTTATCGCATGCATGTTTTCTTATGATAAATTGTATCTCAGTCAGTAATTGGAATACTCACATGATTAACGTATTATTACTAGGCCTGTGGTAGACGATCAATGTCTGAATGCTAGAGTAAAGGGTTATCCCAAGATCAGCCTCTTCTCTAGTAGTTAAGTTTGTTCCCACTTTGTCACTTAGTTGGTTTATACCGGCTTTATCTTATATCATTCCTACCTAAGAGAACATATAAAAAGAGAACTTTCGAACTGAAGGAGAAAATCCTTCACAAGAAAACGTAAAGCCCATTGATTATTTTGGTTGGATCCCAAGATCTGGAGAACCATTCCACTATTAAACATTTCAAATTCTAATTGGGCATCGGTGGTGGGTTTTGTTCATGGTGTTGAAAAAAGTGATTTAGGAAACCTCAATAGAATTGGTGCTAGAAGAAGAGACTGAAGAATGAATGGCTAACATGATATTTGACATAATAGTTCAAACAACCTATAGATTCAAAATATCCCACATCCATGGCTAGTCATTCCAAAGACATCCCACACACACCAATTACTTCTGAAATGCGTAACGCACCCCATCCCAAGGAGGAATGCTTGTTCCCTAATATACCTTACACTCTTCCTCATGAGGAATTGAATTAGTTCAGAAGAATGACAAGAGCTTATGCCCGACAGATCGGTGCACTTCCCTTATCTCTGCTACTTCCTTGAGGAAAAGAAATAAGCAGACTAGTGGTAGAGTCCCCTGAACAGGTTTTTGTGCACATAGTAGAAGAGCTGATAGATTTCACCCTCACTGAAATCAAACATCCTCTTAATGTAATCCCTGAAACACCAGCTGACAATTTCTCTGAGATAGAAGATTTTTTGAAAGAAGAAGAATTTAATTAAGAACGCTCAGGTTCGGGATCTGAAGACATGGAAGATAATAATGACCATGATGAAGAGATGGGAAACCCACCACAAAACAATCAACCTTGGTTGGCAAGAGATTTTTTATCCATCTCTGGACGAGTACATAACCTTCCCCGACATCAAGAGAAGTTACTTCCTAAATTTGACCCTGAAACCTTAGGATTGCTTGGAGACCATATTAAAAAGTTCATACTAGCTATCAGACTGATGAATGTCAAACATGAAGACATAGTATATAGGATTTTCCCCTATACCTTTGAGAACTCAGCCTCCACATGCTATTTTAACTTACCTGTAGCGTCCATAACTAGTTGGACAAAGTTTCAAAAGGATTTTCTAGATAAATTTGTGGAAGAAACCATTACAGGAGCTTTGATGGATGAATTATTCGTCGCCACCATGGGTTCGAAGGAAAGGGTCAAAGAATTTAATGAAATATTTAACACCATATTAAACAAATTCCAGCCTGAGGCTAAAACTACTCAGAAGTTGCAAATCGAAGTATATGCTAATGCTCTCACAGCTTCTATTTCCATGTTTGTGAAGAGGGATACCAAATCAACCCTCACTGATAATTTTGAAGCCAAAAAGATAGAGTTCCAAATGAAAGGATGCAAATAAGGCCAGGTCTCCTTAGTTAAGTAATAAGTTCAACCTCCTCCTAGGAGAGGGATATTTCTTACTAGACCCCCAGGGAAACAAACAAAATAAGATCCGGAAAAGGGAAGTGGAGACATAGAGGACCTACAATGCATGGTTAAGAAGTTATCAAACGAAATCATAGATATGAAGAGAAATGCAGGAGAGGGAAACCAAGGCCAAAGGCCCTATAAATCGTTTTTCAAAAGGAATGCGTCATTTAAAGCCATTGAACCTCCCCAAGACAACTTAAGCATCGATCTGGGAAATGTAGCATCTGACTCTTTATGTACTTATCATCAAGAGAATCACTCTGAAAGGGACTGCCCACAATGAGCACATGCCATGAATTTGATGGCCAACCAGTTTCTATATGAGGTTTCCCTAACCAAACAAGAAAATGGTTCAGTTATGAATTTTGTTGATCAAGAAAAAATTGATCCACCAGAAGAAACGACCATGCTCATATGGGACCCTGACCTACTTATGCCTTTTGACAACTTATATGAAGTTTTGGAACCACCCGTAGAGGTCTCTGTTGTGAAAACATGAAGTAAGGGTCAATTTGTCTCAAACGATCTTACTACCAACCAAACGTCTGGGGGAAAACTAGTTCCTGATCACCTGAAAGCACCTTTTTATCCTCGAAGAAACCCTATAAACATCCATAAATGAAATTCTCCCAAGCTCGATTACAACATAGTATAATATTTGAAGAAGTTAAAGGCCAACATATTAGTCTTGTACATATGTAAAATCCCTCAGCAAAAAGACTTTATGCTGCAAGCATTGAAATCAGTAGAAAATCCTACGACAAGCACTAACCTAGGAAGAAAACTAACACCCACATATCTAGGAAATAAACCAACTGTGAATGCTTTCTCTGAAGGTAAGAAGGGAAAACATTTTGTCCCACCATTCCTTTTAATGTTTGAAGTCTTCAACAGAAACCTCCACAACTGTTTGGTCGATTCAGGAGCATCTTCTAATGTTGTGCCTTTGTCTATTTGCAAAAAATTAAACGCAGTACCTCTCAAAAGTGATAAACATGTGATACATATAGAAAGAACCTAGGTGAAGGTCACGGGAGATCTCAAAGATGTTATGATCATAATAGAAACACACCCTAAATTTGTGCAAGTAATTGACATCATTGTAGTAGATATCCCAGAAGCTTATGGATTACTATTAAGTCAGGACTAGTCTGAGAAGTTAAATGGATACTTTAGTACAGACTGTGCTCACCTTTAGTTACCATTAAAAGGGCACACAAAAATGATAAGGATCAATAGGGAAATATATCTAAAACATACTGTCACTGAATTAAAAACCCTAAATGAGCCCTCATCGGCATATTTCCCTATGTTAGGCAATTATTCCTATGATTCTGACTTCAGGAATTTATCCTCTCTCTCATCTGATGTTCCTCTTACCAAAAACTCCAAAATGGTTTTTCAAGAGGAATTGTTGACGATGGTAGAGGAAACCCTCTTCTACCAAGAACCTACGTTAGAAATCACAGAACAAACGGGACAAAAAGAGGAAAGTGATAGGAAAGAAGAAGCTGATATATTTCTCCCACAAGTTTGGACCTTATACTTTGATGTCTCTAAATAGAAAGAAGGGTCTGGGGCAGGGCACATCCTCATTGATTCGAAAGGTAAACGACATTTCCTGTCCTGCAAACTAGAGTTCAAATGCACAAACAACACCACCGAGTATGAAGCTCTAGTACAGGGGCTAAAGAAATCCATAGACTTAAACATCAAAGAATTGAAGGCTTTCGGAGATTCTGAAATCATCGTTATACAAGTAAGGAATACTATACATTGCAATTCTCCCCACCTAAATAATTACCAACATGAAGTGCATAGGTTAATAAAGAATTTTGAAGATTTCAACATTACAGCGATTCCCAGAGAAAAGAACATTCTTGTTGATTCCCTGGCCATCGCTGCTTCAAGGCTGTCACCTCTAGAAGATTATGAATCCTCCCAGTTCAATGTGGAGCTACTCTACAAAACATCGGTGCCCAACAACATTTCTAATTGGAAGGTCTTTGAAGGAGATGAACAAATCATAAACTTTCCGACCAACCAAGATAATTTCAAAGATTTGGCTATTGACGACGAAGTATTCTAGGAGCAATCAACAGAGACTGATCCTCGGATAGGTCAACCAACTGACAAATCGAAGTCTCACACAATTCCGAAGGGGATAGCCAATTTAGAAAATCTTTTTGACCTAAAGGAACGATTTAAGGGGTCAAAAAATGTGAAGACCAGTAGTTCCTGTCCCATGCATGAAACTATAAATCTCGAAACCCTGAAAAACCCAAAAAACGTAAACCTCAGCAAGACAATATCTAAAGAGGAAAGGAAGGCCTATCTCAAACTTTTCAAACAATATCAAGATGTCTTTGCGTGGTCCTACCGAGATCTGAAAACTTATGATACCTGTATCATTCAACACACTATCCATTTAAAGCCTAAAGTAAAACCCTTCCAACAGAAGCTCTGGAAGTAGCACCCATCCCTGTAACCTCTCATGTGTTAAGAATTAAAGAAACTGTTAGATTCCAAAATTATCTTCTAGTTTAGGCACTCTGCATGGGTAGAAATTTGGTTCTTATAAGGAAAAAGTCTGGGGAGATCCACTTATGCATAGATTTTAGAAATCTCAACAGAGCTTCAGAAATGGACAACTACCCAGTCCCATCGATGGAGAAACTCTTGCAGACTGTGTCTGGCTCTGAGATTTTCTCCTTATTAGATGGTTTTTTGGGTTACAACCAATTTCTGGTTTTAGAGGAAGACCGTTTAAAAACTACCTTTCAAACCAAGTGGGGAACCTTTGCATATAAACACATGCCTTTTGGGTTAATAAACGCAGGGGAAACCTTCCAGACGGCCATGGACATAGAATTTCAGGGACTAATCAACAAATGCGTAGTAGTCTACTTGGATGACGTGACTGTTTATTCAAAGAATAGAGAATATCACATCCAACATTTAACCCAGATTTTTGAAAGGTGTAGGAAATGCAGTATATACTTAAACCCTAAGAAAACAATTTTTGGTGTCGAGGAAGGTAAGTTATTAGGACACATTATATCTCAATAAGGAATCCACATAGATCCAGAATAGATTAAGGCTATAGCTCAACTTCCATTTCCCCACAACAAAAATGCTATGCAATCACTCTTCGGGGAAATCAACTTTGTGAGAAAATTCACCCTCAATTTTGGAGAAACTATCAAACCCTTACAAAAAATTATTCATAAAGATGTTGAAATTAAGTGGGATGATGAACAAAAGAAGACCTTCAACAATATTAAGACTGCAATATCTCAATCCTTCGTGCTGCGAAGTCTTGATTTAAACAAATAGTTCTTTTTCTATACTTTTTCCTATGACCAATCCTTAGCCGCAGTATTAACTCAAAAGGATGATGACAACAATGAGGCCCCGGTTTCATTCATGAGCACTAACCTCGAGGGGGGTGAACTAAATTACCCTTCTATAGATAAGCAAGCCTATACAGTATACAAGGCAGTGAAACACTTCAGATCTTACATCCTCAAGAACCACACCAAAGTAATCGTGCCTCACCCCGCAGTCCGATACCTATTTACTCAATAGGATATGGGGGAAAGAAGAGGGAACTAGATGGTAGTAATCCAATAATTTGATCTATATATAAAACCTGCTAAACAAGTTAAAGGACAAGGATTATGCAAACTGGCAACTGAAGCTCAAGACCAAGTAAATAAAGACCCCGGATGGGAGAATGAAATGGCATTGTGGTGTGTTGAAGCTTAATACATATCCCCTAGGGCAAGAATCTTGGTATGGGAAGTTGAATTATCTCCTCCACCATGGGACTTTCCCAAAAAACCTAAACCCTAGGGAAAGGAGAGCTATCAAGTTAAAATCCGCACAATATCGCCTCATAAATTCAGTACTCTTCCGGGTTAATTATGATGGGGTACTTTTAAGATGTCTTGAACGTGAAGATGTAGACAAAGTTTTGAAGGAGCTCCATGATGGCCTTGTCGGTGGACATTTTGCAGGAAACATCACCACTCATAAGATACTGAGAGCTGGCTATTATTGCCCCACTTTGTTCAAAGACGCTCACACATATGCTAGAAACTACAAAACTTGTCAAATAAGCGCTGGGAGGGAGAAGAGAGTAGTTGTCCCACTCCAACCAGTGGTCGTTTATAGGCCTTTTGAGAAATGGGGGTTAGATATTATAGGATATATTACACCAATTTCTTCAAAACATCATAAGTACATACTTACTGCCACCGATTATTTCACGAAATGGGCAGAGGCCATCCCTCTGACTCAAGTAAATGAGAAGGTGGTAATCCAATTCATATAACAACATCTAATCACAAGGTTCGACATCCCCTCTGTACTTGTTTTTGTTAATGCATCTTACTTTTCTTCCACCCTATTAATGAAGTTCACTTTAGACAAAGGAATCATAATTAAATACTCTGCAAAGTATTATCCACAGGGAAATGAAGTGGCAGAGTCAACTAATAAGAACCTAGTAAGAATATTAAAGAAAACAGTTGCAAACAACCAGAAAAATTGGCATAATTCACTTCATAACAATTTATGGGAGGATAGAGTCACACCCAAGGAATCTATAGGGAATTCTGCATACTTTCTGGTATATGGGCATGATGTCATTCTCCCAAATGGGATATATCTTCCATCTCTTCAACTTGCTCAAGAGTCCACAGGGCAACCCTCATCAATATTACAACAAAGAATTGAGACCATGCTCATGTTAGAAGAAGAAAGGGATAAAGCTAAATAAAATTTCATATCCCACCAGCAGATAGTTAAAAGGTGGTTTGATAAGCATAAGGCTAAATAGAATAATTTTGAAGTAGGAGACTTAATCCTAAAATGGGACAGAGCAAATGAGCCTAAAGGAAAACACTCTAAGTTTCAGAATCTATGGCTCAGACCTTTCTAGGTGGCCGAGAAGATTGTGTTAGGCACATATCGACTACAAAATCTGAGGGGGGAATCTAACGCTCTCTTAGTGAATGGCCAAGCCCTAAAACAATATTTTCATTAAAAATTTTTTTTTATCTTCTGTGTTTATTTTTGATGCGTTGATTTATCTTTTGCATTTTTACATTTTTGTTTTATCTTTTGCGATTGTGCTTCTGATATTTTTAAAGAATGTGTTTAGAAATACAATGGTTGACCTCAAATCACACGACATATTGAACTCTTTTCCTAACTCATCGCTCACATACAAACACAAGAAACATAGATGAATCCACAGTTGTTTCGAGGGGTTTTCTATCTAACCCACACAGATGAAAAACTTTGGGGAAATGAAAAAGTGACTTCTTGGTGGTCTGGTAAAACCTGAAGGGAAAGATAGTAAGCTAGAAATGACTACATGCACCTCAGATATAGAAGCTAGTGAGTTTCACCTTAACCATCTCATTTTTTCAAATAACAGATGTCCTCCTCTCCCACTCCCTCAGGGCATCTTGCTGAAATAAAAGCCAACTATATCAAATGAGTGCACATTAGGAGAGGGTATGCAGATATCTTCGTCGAGGCTATGGATGCTCGCTAGCAGTGAAGCAAGTTCTATGATGTTGGGGTGAATTCGTCGAGGCTATGGACGCTCGCTGGTAGTGGAGAAACACCATAGAAAATGAATGAGGGTAACTAAAAGGCCTAGTGCCAGTGAATGCTTTACTAGAATATTGTCAAAAGAGGGTGTGAGTCAAGGTTACAGGAAAATAAGGTGGAATAAAGGTTAAAAAACCCCACAGGAAGGCCTAGATGCATCAACCAAGGAAATTCCAAATGCAAGGGTAAAAGAAGCTCTGATGAAAACCAACTAAGTTCCTAATCATATTTTACATCAGATGATCCTGAGGAAGGAACAAAGTTTTTTCTTTCGCCCAATAAGGATCCATTTGTTGAGCACTCAACACACCCTAAAAAACGTATGTAAATTTTTCACTTTTTGGGTACCAATTAATATTTGCACTGTCTGAATTCGATTTTCTTTTGAGAAATGTTTTGTCTTTTCTTAGTCTCTTAACACTCATTAGTTATTCAAGTTTGTATAACTTTATGAAACTCCATGAATTAAAAGGGATTAACACTTAAATGAGGAACCATCATCCAAAACACTTAGCCCGATGCGCTCAATATTCGACATCGGAAAGAATTAAGAGGTGAAAAAAGAATCACTCGGACAACCTAAATTGTCGAGTGTCAATCTTCACCGGTATCAGCGAAAGGAAGTTTTGTTTCACGACAAGTATTGTATACGAACATCGTTGATATCTGATCCCCTTCGGCATCGGTAAAAGGCGAAGGGAGTAAACGTTAAGGAAGAAAGAAATGATATAGCCGATAGTCGATACCTGACGTGCTTGTTGGAACCGGGGAAGACCGAATCATGATGAACATTTCAACCATGCTAAAGAAGTTTTCCCCGATCATCGATTCCCGAAGCGTTTCAGATCAGGATTTTTCAAAGAAGCTAATCAAAAGAAAAAAACACGCGATACATTTATCCCTGATTTCAGACCCCTGATACCTTTTCGACATCGACAATCCCATGTTTAGTTTAGAACACACAACTCGAAGAAAGTACTGACTCTGAATAACACTCGCAAGTCATTGGTATTCAACACCATGTGTCTTTGCCAGATTGGAGAAACATATGACCCAGATTTACCCTGAGTCATTCTTGGTCCCCTAAATCCAAGTCACACCTCTGAGCCAGTTTTTCCACGTCAGCACCATTTGATGAAATCGAATGACATCGTAGGTTTTTCGCAAAAGGATATCAGCAAAAACGTCCATAACACATTGTCAATCCCCGATCCGCCCACTAAGAAAGTGACATGATGGGACGTTTTAGCACTAGATTCGTTTAGATTCAGAGCAATTAAGGGACTAATTAATTCCAAATCTCACATTACTTGATACTTCATGTGCGAATAAAAACAATCATTTGAAATTACCGATAGAACACATTACCCTCTGCGCCTCCACCGTCAACCCACGATGAATTTAAGTTGCAGAGATTCGGCGAAAGATTTGTTTGAATTCCACTCATCACCTGGATTAAATGGTTGATATGACAAGGTAAGTTCTTTCTCGGTTTTAAATTCTCTTGAGCCATTGTAAACGAAACCATTCTACGCACAAAGGAATTTCAGAGCATCCATAGAAGAGAAACTAGTGATTCGAAAGATGAAGAGATCCTGTGAGTAACAAATAACCATGTTTAGAAAGATTTATAGGTATGTACCTATCTATGGATTTTCCATGCTTGCACTTTATATGTATATCTTATCCTATGTTGCTTTGTGCACCATCTCTAAAATATTTATTTCAATTGTAGGAACAATGCCTCCAAGAAATCCAAACACCAGGTGGTCACCGAAACTAAAAGAACCAGAGGTAGGAAAAGGCTCCTCTCCAGGGGATGCAAAGCAATTAGAATTTGCTCCAAGGTTGGAACTGGTCATTAGGACATCTACAAAGAAGTTTTTCACTCAACCTCCAACCTTTGTAGACACAAAGGAAAATACAGGGACTAAGGAGGTACTCCCACATTGGGGAGAACTCTTCAAGAGGATCAGCTGGGAAGAATTCTCGGAATATATACCGCACAGTGACCCAGATGTGAGAAAAATCAACACAAAGTTGTTCCGAATATATGATGGTCATACATGCACATGGTAGCCAGCAGAGCCCCTTTGTTTCCCTGTATAGAACTTCTGCAGTGACTCATCAACCACACAAACACCCAGAAGTGTTTAATCAATGACGACAGTGTGTGTCGAGGTTTTCCTTCTGGTGGAGGTGCAGAGGTATTACAAGATTAGAGACGCGGAGGAGTGACTGAACACCAATTTCATCATAAAAGTCTACGAGAACCAGGACAACGACCAGGTGATGGTTTCATGGTGGAGAGAAGATAAAAAATACACCAATCATACCTCTGAATGGTACCAGACGGACAAATTGAGGGAGTCGTATATCTATCTAATGGCTCTCATCTGTCGGTTGTATGGGGAGGAAGACCACCCCATATTTTCAGAGGCATGGATGCCTCTAGATTACACAGTGGCAATTTCCGGGAGAGTTTTCAACTGGGGAGCCAACATTTCCAAGCAGCTGAGCATCTACGTACAAGAGGCTCAGACACCGAAATAAGGAGAGACTCCAGGATTTTACATGGCTTCATATTTACTGGACTTCAAGTGCCCCAGAAATGTCTTTGTCGAAATGAACTTGAGCTGGCATGTCTCAGAACTCCCAGCCCATGTATAGTTTAGCATCTTATGGGAGAATAGGTACAAAAAATCCTACTCCCTCATCTATGATGAATTCATCACACACATTTATTTTATTCTTTTCAAGAAAGAGTGTCTGAGACTATCGGTTGCAGCCAAAAAGGTGATATCAAAGGTCGTCCATTGGTATCTAGATAAACACGATACCTACATTAGGGTATTCAAGGCCACTGGAACACCTCACCTCCTACTAGCACATGTCCCTAACCATCTTGTAGTGGGAGAGATATGCTACCAGACCATCCTACAAGGTTATAATGCCACCCTGGTAAAGGATAAGAAGTGGGCGTTTATACCTTATGGATTCCATATAGGCTTGTACGTAGTGAAAGACACCACTCAAGCCAAGCAAGAAGGGCTGAGCCAATTAGAATTTTGATTCTATACCGACAGATTCCGCAAGCACGACCCAAAGGGTCTAGTCTTGGAACATGCTTCTCAAGTGTCGTCTTGGTGGCCATACGCCCATGACAGGTTTGAAGATGAGGTGTTCACGGAAAAATCCCTGGATTGGGATGAAGTTGTGGCAAGGATGGTTGATCCAAAAATGACCAGGTTCAAAACCATGAGCCTAGATGAACAAACCATGATCCTAGAACAATTTTCTTTAGGGGCCCTCAGGGCTAGAGAAGAAATGATAGTAGTCGAAACAGCAGAAGCCCCCCTGGTAGCCCTGGCTCAAGGTAGAGGTACCCCCATGGCTCAGGATGCACGGGAAAGGGAATTTCTCATGATATAACAAGAACAACAGATAATTGATCGGTTGCAAGATGACCCAAACCTCATAAGTATGACAAGGCTCCCTGACGAGAACCTGGATGAAAGAAAAATAGACCCAAGCGGGTTGGATCACCGACAGGTGTTTCGACTCAGTTAGAGACAATTAGAACATTAGGGAGAACAAGTGCACCAAATCCCCTAAGTGAACTGATAAAAATCTATGATGATGATGAGATCCTAGAAGTATCCCTTGTCACCCCTGTACATATCGAAGAGGAAAAGGAACCAGAGAAGACATCTTCCCTGGTTCCCGATGCACAAATTCATGGGGTTCCATAGAATGAGCAAGAACCCAAGATTTTCCTAGACACTGAGCTACCCAATGCACCAGAAACTCAAGCGGACAGTCAGAAGGATGAGCTAGAGTTGGATGAACCAAAGGAAGGAGATCCACAGCAGGAAATTGATGTCTCAATATAATATGATCAAGTAAGTACCGAGCCCACCCCCGATACCTCAATTTCAATCAGTACTCAAACCCCCAATGAGCGACAGGTAGAATTCGGGTTTTCATAACATAAAGAGGAAGTTCAAGAACCCAACCCTGAATAAGTATACATCATTGGGAGTCTGGGGAATACACTCACCTGGGGAAATCAACAAATCCCTGAACCTGTGTACGAAGTAGCCAACATACATTCCATTACTTATGACCAAAAAAGGAAGGTTAGCATCTAGAGAACTACCAAGAAGAGAAGGATCACCTTAGATCGCTCCATCCTCATCACTACGGAAGAAAACGTGATCAACACATAACATTCTAAAATGTGTGAACTTATTGGCACATCGATGGAAATCACAGATGCCACCCTGGACAAAGATAAAAGGAATGAGGAGGAGTTGGATGATGCTTTAAAGTAATTGGAGCATTCGCACTACTAGGCGAAATATTACTAGGACACCACACAGGCTGTGGTGTACCTAAGGAGAGAATTCAACAAGGCCTGCAGTAAGTTTACAGATGAATGACACCTATTCACTACCAGGATAGCTGAGTTGCAAGAAGACACCCTCATGGCGCTAGGCACGTGCAAAGATATCGAGAGGTGGTACGAGAAGGCGCAACAAGCCATGGAAAGAATCAACTATATCAACACGGTGCAAAAGGGCTGAGATGCCGAAGAGCACGACATCCGAGCGCTAAGGGAAAGAAACATCGACCGCATCAGGAAATCAACCGAGTATTGGGTTAAAATGTCCTAGGAACCTCACCAAGAAATCCAAGAGAAATGGGCCAAGTGTGAGAAAAACTAGATCAAGATCAGTCAGGTGATGAAAGACATTGGACTCCACGACTTTGGAAAAACCGATGAATTTGTCGACTTGTATGACATAGTCAAGTTGCACACCGAGAAAGACTCATCATGGGTCTAAGAAATAGCAAAGGTGATAGACACGACACTAGGTTAGGTGTGACAGTTTATGGAGCACCCGATCAAAGCTTGGGATATGTTGCGACAATTAAGTGCCAATATAGTTAAGTATCGGGCACATGCGGTAGAGATAAGAGAGATTGAATCATCCCCGATGGAACAACACAGGTTCCCATATGCCAACACCTGCGAGGATCTGGTCATCAAGTGGTCGGAGTACGAGAAGAGTCACCCTCTTAAGTGATATCTTCAGATGAGTCTTAGAAAACCTGATAGAAAAGAGCTCCATGTGGTGAGTTTTGTTTTACTTAGTTGCACTTTAATTTCTATTTTTAGTTAATTTTATGTTATAAATAGGAGCATCGACCGGTTAGTTAATGTTCGATGGTTGCTACAAAGACCCTCATTTTTTTTTTGTTAAGAACTATTTTGGAGTTTCCTTTAGTTGAGAAGTCCTTTTTGGGACCAGAGACAAGTTTGTGTTTTCATCAAATTGGTGTATGATTGGATGTGGAGAGGAATTATTTATTATTTCATCTCATGAATGGATGTAGTAATGAGTAAGAGCTACTAAATCTATTGATAAGTTATCTGATGTAATGTTTTACAGTTCTTGTTGTTAATGATGAAGATAAATCATTGTGTTATTATGTGATTGATGATTAGAGTTAAGTGAATTATTTTACTTGCAATCGTTTATCGAATGCATGTTATCTTTTGATAAATTGTATCTCAGTCAGTAATTGGAATACTCACATGGTTAACGTATTAGTACTAGGCATGCGGTACACAATCATTGTCTACATGCTAGAGTAAAGGGTTATCCCAAGCTCAGCCTCTTCTCCAGTAGTTAATTTTGTTCCCACTTTGTCACTTAGTTGGTCTATACCAACTTTATCTTATATCAGTCCTACTCAAGAGAAAATATAAAAAGAGAACTTCTGAACCGAAGGAGAAAATCCTTCACAAGAAAACATAAAGCCCATTGATTATTTTGTCCAGATCGCAAGATCTGGAGAACCATTCCACTATTAAACGTTGTAGATTCTAATTGGGCCTTGGTGGTGGGTTTGGTTCCTGCTATTGAGAAAAGGGATTTAGGACCCCTCAACAGGACAATAGTCAAAAATACCTCTGGTATCTACTATAGTTGACTCCCTAGAGTAAAAATGACGCTACGACGTTTGGACTCATAAATAGCATGACACCTCCACATATATGTCTGGCCTAATAGAAAATCACATACTTCCATTGGGGAAACATCACACAATACCTCATCCTTGAAGGGATTGATGTTGTAGGACAAGTGACACTACTTACCGACACAAAGATCTTGACCCTGGCGAAGCCACCCAATGTTGTATGGTTGCGGGTGTGGTGTTGTTGGAAAATCCAACTAGTTTACAACCTATACTGAGATGATGTTCCTTTGTCTTCTACTATAAACAATAAAATGTAGTGGGGTCCCCTTCACCCACATATTTGAATGGAAGATTCACTCCCCCTCCTCGAGATCCTCTTATGGTTGGATTGTTGTAGTTGCGACAGTAGCAGTGGGTTCTACATCAATGATCTGTCTCCTATTATTATTTTCTGAATCGGGGTCCAAGTCGGGGTTTGACTCTTTGTCTTTGATCTTGGCTACTAATGACTGTATTGAGCGACATTCATCAGTGTTGTGCCAAGGGATATTTTGGAACTCACACCACTTTCGAATGTCTTTCGTAGACTTCTCGTTACCCTTCTTTTATTGCATCTGGGACTGGCTCTCTTGAGGTTGGCCTTCCTTGCTCTATCCTTCATTATGTGAGTTAGAGATTCCTCTACCATTCTTCTCCCACTTACTCTTCTTCTTGAATTTCTTCTCAATTTTGATTGCATATTGATAAGTAGCTCCCATTGAGGAAATGTCCAAGAAATCCATCTATGTTTTCATGTACATGTGTAGACCACTACGGTACCTCAAAACCAGGTGTCGCTCGAATTCCTTGATACTCGACCTTGGGCGCAAGGTATGAAATTTGTTGGTGTACTTTGACACCATCTGGTCTCTTCTCTGACACAAAGTTGTCCATATCACGTATTGGTCATCATAGTTTCTGATAGGGTAGAACTCCTTCGTTATGACATATACAAAGGCTGCCCAAGTGGGTTCTCTTCCAAATAGTGTAGATTCATCTGTGGTGTACCTCTCCCAGTAACCTTCCCAGCAAGGTCTGACATAGGGAAGGGATTTAGGGAACATGAAGGTGATCTTTTCACTGTCAAATATTTTTTGGAGAGAGTAATAACCTTCTAGCAAATTCAACCATTTTTCTATAAAATCTGGATATATCTAGTCTTCAAACAAGGGTATATCAAAATTAACTTGTACCTTGAAAGGTTTCACACTTGCGAAATGGCTTCTTGTTGAAGATGTATCAACTACCGCCATTTGTAGTCTTCAAAGGATATGAGAAAATTTGTCCATCATCTTGTTCCTTTGTCGCACGAGGGATTCCTCAAGCAATGTCTTGAAAGGATCTCCTGCTTTGTAATATCTATTTTATTCCACCATGGGAGTTCACTTGGGATGGTGAGGGAAGTTGTCCTCAAGTGAAACTATCTCGAGACCCAACTCTCTATACCTTGACCTCGTCGGGGACCTTCTCTGAGAAACAACAAGGAGCATCTTGCTCTGATACCACTGATCCAGATTATTTTTTGAGAATGACATGAAGACAAAAATATAACTGATATATAGCAAGGAAATACATAGATATATGCAAAGACACATAAATATAGTGAAAACCAACTTCTATTAATGAAAAAGAGAGAAAAACATTGTAGAACACAAGCCGATAGAATGGGGTAGCCTATCTCTGAAAAGAAAGAGATGTTGGCTACACTTCATATGCAACAAGATTTACATCACACTCCATTGCATGCTTAAAGGGCCTCCTTCACCTCGATTATATATGAGAGAGTGAGAGGAGAACAATTCCCATGATGCATGTGGGATAAATTGGACTAAGTTTATTGCATGCTTAAAGAGCCTCCTTCACCTCAATTATATATGAGAGAGTGAGAGGAGAACAATTCCCATGATGCATGTGGGATAAATTGGAATAAGTTTATAAAATTCCATAGGAATGTCAAACACTAAGACTTCTGAGATGGTCACCCATCACAGTAATACTCTAGCGTGAGTGCGCTTAACTGCAAAGTCCTAATGGGATTTAATGCATTAATGTTATGCTATAGGCATGTACATAAGATCACTAGGAAATTATTACATGATGTCTGTAATTAACAATTGAAGATGACATTACATTCCATTCCCCATCAAAAGGGTGAATATCATGGTTTATCAAAACCACAAGCTCAAAATGGTGATTCGGTGGAAACGGTGGATGGCCACCAAGATCCATATGGATCAGATAGAATGTTGGAAGTTGGGATTATTGAACCTGTCACAGAGTCAAAATGGATCAGTTCGATGGTGATTCAAGACAAGGAAATGGGTGGAATTAGAATTTGATTGGATTTGTAGAAATTGAATGATGCTTTCTTACATAACCCGTTTCCTATTTCGTTTATAGATGAAGTTTTGGAGAATGTAAGAGGACAATAAACTTACTCATTTACTTATGGATTCTCTGGGTATCACCATATTAATATTGCATAGGAGGATAGGCATAAGACAACATTTGCGATAGAATGGGGATGTTATCAGTATACATTCATGCTCTTCAAGTTGAAAAATGTGCCAGCAGTATTTTCCCGAGTTGGTGTCACATATTCATTCATAAATTCCAAGAAATATACTTGGATGATTGGAAAATGTTTATTGTTTTGAAATACCATATTGAAACTCTGCTCTTGATGTTGGACAAATGTAGATAGTTCTAGATTTCCTTGAACTTGAAGAATATTATTTTTTGTGCATCATTTTGTATCCTATAGGGTCATGTAGTATGTAAACAAGGACTTTTGGTTGATTCCACAAACAATATTATTATTATTGATCTGACACCACCTACTTCAGTGAGACAACTATGAATAACATTGGGTCATATGGGGTACTACATAAATTTTATTAGGGGATATGTACAGATCAAATTTCCATTGGAAAAATTGTTGAAGAAGGAGGTCAAATTTCAATGGAATAAGGAATGTCATCAAAGTTTGGATACCTTGAAATAGAAACTGGTTACTGTGTCAACTTTAGTATTTGTATATTGGAAGAAGGAATTCCATGTCCACATAGATGCATCATATATAGCGTTAGGCACAGTTCTAGCTCAACCACAGGAAGGAGGTTTGGATCATCCCATTTCATTTTCCAACAGAAAGTTGTTGACTATTGAAAAGAATTACACTACTCCAAAGCGTGAACCACTAGAAATGGTGTATGTACTACAAAATTTTAGGAATTATCTTCTAGGATCAAATTTTAAGGTTTACAAAGATCATTCTATGTTTTGATACTTAGTCAATAAGTGAGTGTTAGGGGGGAAGATATGCATATGGTTATTATTGTTTCAAGAGTATGATTTTGAAGTGATTTTGAAACCATGAAAATTAAACTCAGGACCTGACCATTTGTCGTGCATAATAATAGGGGAAGAAGCCAAAAATTTGGATGAGAGTCTACTAGATGTGCACTTGTTCATAATACATATGTTTAATGATTACTTTGCAAATATTGTCCCGTTATTGAGCATAGGAGTAGCCCCACTCAAACTTACAATTGCACATAAGAAGTAGTTGGTAGTAAAGGCAATAAATTATTGGCTTATAGCAGGGAATTTGTATAATTCAGGCATATATGGTATTCTTTGACGATGTGTGATGAAGCGCGAGAGGCATATTATATTATTATAATCACATGAAGGAGTTGTGGGAGGCCACTATGCAGGAAAAACGATAGCTCAAAAATTTTTGCGTGCAGTACTTTGGTGGACCACCCTTCATAAGGATGCTACAGATTTATGTCAAACATGTGATGTCTGTTAGTGAGTTGGAAATCCATCGAGAAGAGATGAGATTCCTTTAATACCATAAGTTATGTTGCAAGATTTTAACAAATGTGAAGTTGATTTCATTGGACCCATCAACCCACCAACAAAAAGGTCAGGAGAAAGATATATAATCATTGCGACAAATTACTTGACCCGATGAGATGAAGAAAAACATGTCTGATATTGTACCTCTGATACTGCTACACGCGTTCTATTTGAAAATGTTTTTATGAGGTTTGGATGTCCAATAATACTTATGAGTGATAAGGGAACACTTTTCTTGAATAAAAAAATTATTTCTTTGACAAAATAATTTCAGATTTATCACTAAAAGAGAACACCTTAACATCCTCAGGTGAATGGAACAGTGGAAGCATTTAAAAAGATCCTAGAGTATGTGTTGATGAAGATATGTAATGCGAATCACGATGAATGGGACTTGAGGATTCCTATATAACTATGGTAATATCAAACTACATGTAAAAAGTTGACAGGACAGACACCATTCTGATTAGCATATGGCTAGGAAGAAGTTATGCCCATGGAATTCATTATGTTGATTCTTTGCATTGTCATGATCATAGAGCTCACTGATTCTAGTAGAATAGAGAAAATATTTTCATAGTTAGTGGAACTAAAGGAAGACTAATTCATCGTAGGATTTCATCAACAGGTTCATAGTGCGCATGAAAAGGAATGTCATGATAGACATATTAGACAGAAGAGGTTCCAAATGGGAGACCTCGTTTTTCTCTATGACAACAAATTTTTACAGCACTTTGGAAATTTCTAAATGCACTGGTTGGGTCTGTATGTGATAATATTTTTGAAAAAAGGTGTTTTTGACATGGATAAATTGAATGGCGAAATCATGGAAGGAATGGCCAACAATAGTCGACTGAAACTGTATAGAGATGGTCACGCTTTCGTGCACTAGTTTTTCTACGTAGCAACTGTACCATAGTATATGTGCCACATTGAATTATTGTTGTCACAATTAGCCATGAATGTGCCACATATATTGCAGACACATGTTACAAAAGAGATCCATTTGCATGCAGAACCAACTTGTGTGGAGTTGGCTAGAGTAGATGCAGATAATGATTCACTACACGCAAAGTATAATAAACTTATTCTAGAACAAGACGAGGCTATGCAGAAAACTTCGAGGTTGAAACATGAAATGCAGGAGGTATACAAAAACATCCCATAGGTACTAGTGGAAGTAGATACTCCCTTGGAAGAGCAAGTGAAAAAGATAAGTGAAGCCATTCAGGAATTTCATGTAAAGATAGTATATTTGGAAGCTCACACAATGCTAAGTACCCCACCAGAGGAAAGGGAGCAATGGGAGAAGACAACCATGAAAATTGTGGAGAGAAATAGGATATTATAAGAGGAACAAAAAAAATTGTATGAAGAGAGTACACAAGTGTGGACTTGATTATTGGAGAATGTAGAGCTACAAGAATTCGAACATAGGTTATAGACAATGAAGGAGATGGTGGACAATATCAAAGATACAATGAGGACTCTTCCACCAACAGAGCGAATGGATACAATATTTTAGAATATGCATTTTCACCAAGAGATAAAAAAAATAATATTTCAACAATAGACACTTGCGCAAAATCTTGAACTGCTACAGGAGGAGGCCTTTTGGGTGATAGAAGAACTTGCAACTCCACAAGGCATAGTGAAGCTGCAAGCAGTACAAGACAGTGCAGAGAAACTGAAGACCCCCATTACCGCATAGACAGTAAAGGAAATTTTAACTCAAGAAGCACAACCAAAGAAGAAGGTCACAACCACAAAGGAAATTTTTCATAATTTCATCGTGGTGTGGAAGGGAGCACAACAGAAGTCTCGAGTGGCTTGCAACGAGGCACAAGTGAGTGTGGGGGTCTTTTGGGATAAGATTTTGGGACCAGTTTTGGGAACTGCTCAGTGTGTGCAAAAGAAGTTAATACAGATGGTGCACTTTCATGGATAAACATGTGCAAAAGGAGAAACACCATTGGAAGTCGTTAGGAATTTTGGGTCCATTAATAAGGGCTAATCCCTATTGTAATTGTATAAATATGTAATGGTTTTGGGATAGAGAAGTAATGAGAAAGTATGAGAATAATCCATAAGTATGTATGAATGAAAGTGAGTAGGAAATGTATGTGAGGATGAAAGAGTGAAAAATGACAGAGATAGATAGAGGGATAGGAGAATGTCAAGGGAATGATGTATGAGTGTGGTGTGCATTACATGTAATGGGTGATTCTAAATAATATAATAAGAAGTCAGTCGTTGTGGACATAACCTATCTGGGGTGAACCACATTAAATATGGTGTGTATGTGTCAAAATTGGTTTGTTGTTTTGTTTATTGCAAGCATACGATATATGTCTATTATTCTAAATATGTTACATGTTCTTATGTTTTTTGATGTAGGGGCATCACCAGCAACAAGCGAGCGTGGGACAAACACCAGCACATTTTTTCACATGTCAAAACTGTTTTGCAATGCTTTGAAAAATTGGATGCACAGACTTTAATGAGATAGTTAAGAAGAGGCGTACTTATGTATTGTAAACAAATCTTGAGCGATATGCTCTCATCTTTAGTAGATAAAGGAATTTATGCATAGTTAATGTAAGTAGGTATTTTAAAATTTCTAGATTTGACAGTTTGGAGAGCTGGAGGGAAAACCGATTATAGCCACCCTCGTCTTGTATCTTTAGAGGCATTGTTGTATTGTTGAGCATATAGAATATAGAGGAGATGTAGTAGAGAGATGTGTAGAGAATCCATGTACAGAAGTTCTAAATTAATATAAAGAGCTTTGATTCAGATTCATGGTGTTAAAAAATGCTTTTTGTGTATACATGCTGAATGATATGCTTATGGTTGTTTACTCTTTCTGTTGTACATTTGCTATCATGCTGTGTATGTATGATTTCATGTTAGGTATTTGAAGTCTGAGAGAGTAAGGGAATGAGTTTCAATTGTTTCTCTTCTTGAGTAAAAGTTCCTGCAAGGAGTGGAGTGAAGCGTCCGCAAGGAGTGTGTTGACGGATTCAAAGTTCATCTCTGAAAGCTCAGGAGGGATACCATGGTTCTCATTTTCTGCAGAAGTGAAAGTCAGGCACAGAAGCCGTTCAAGGTGTTTGTAGGCTAGTTGAGGCCTTAGAAGCAGTTAACGGAGGCTGAGTGATTGAAAGACTGTTGTCGCAAAGAGTTGCACAAAGTCAAAGGACTCAAATACTTAGACGTATTTGAAGAAGTGTCGCAAGAAGTGCGTGCAGAAACCTCATAGGAGATTTGAGTTGGCGAAAGGAAGCTTAGGAGAGTTATCATGTTCGAAGTGTTGAAGAGGAAGCAGAGAAATTTGGCCATCGTGCAGAGGACAGGTTCAAGAGGAGGATCGCAGGGTCAATTTAGAACTAGAGATCTTTGACAGAGAAGTTTGGACGGTCGGAGTTCTCCGAGGAGAATTCTTGAAATAGCGAGAGTCGTAGGATCTACAGGAGATGCAAGGCAGATAAGGGGCATTGATATTGACTTTTGGGACATCATATCATTTCATCATTTCGGGGTTTGAAGGTATGAAGTGTAAGCCAATATCCTTGGCTAATCAAATCCCTGGAAACGCGAAAAGGAGGTTTTTCGTGTGTGGGGGCAAGGAGGAACAAGTTTAAGTTTTTTGGAACTTCAGAGTTCAGGGTTTTAGATGTCTCAAGGGAGAGAGATCGAGACACAGCAGGGGAGAAAACCCAAAATCAGAGGTCGCGGCAGAGGATTATCGACATTTCGGTAATCGGGATTTTGGCATTCCCATTGACAAGCATTCGGTTTCTTCACAGGTGAACCCCCAAAGTTGCAAAACACAAAATAGTGCAAAGGGGAGTTTTGGCATTTTGGTGTTTCGAGGTTCGGGAACCTGAGAGGAAAATGTTCTGGGATCGAGATTCTTGGACTCTCGATACCTGAAAGTCCAAAATCACACGGGCTGGCAGATTGAAGGGAGACTCATAGCGTTAATCCCATAGAGGATATTGTATTGAAATTTGGGAAACTGGGGAGTGCGAAGACATAAGGTGGTTCGAGAGATCCAAACTCCCGATACCTGGAAACTCGAAATAAAGAGGAGGCGACATGTGGAAGGACAGGAGGCTTCCTATCAAGGATTGTAAAAGGAAACAAGGAGAAGTATCGTTTTGACATTTTGAAATTTCAAAGACCAAAAGGTGGAGAAGACAGAGAGTTCAAGCGTTATCATATTGAACTCTCAGTACGTGAAATCGCACTGACTGTTGGATCGAGGGAAGGTCCATAGCTGTCGATATCCTTGGAATTGAAACTTTATCATTTTGACATTTTAGGATTCGACACACCTGGAATCCTGTTAACGAGAGAATATATATAGTGGAGAGGAAAACCCGGTACATGAAGTCCGAAAAGGATTTCAGAAGACATCATTTCGTCATTTCGGGGTTCGGGAGCCCCGAGGACATAGTGAAAGCATATTTCAGTGTTTGAAACCCTAGAAACATGAAGAGAAAGGGAAGGCTGGGAAATTTTGTATTTCGGTAAATCGGTAATTTGGGTTTCAGGACTCCGGGAGTTGAGGTAAAAAGTTGCACGACATCGGAACTCCCGAAATCACGAAAGGAGAAAATCCGAAATTGACATCAAGAAGACCAAGTGGTTAAGTATTTCAAGTTTCGGAGGTCAAAGAGGTAAGGTGCTCGACCACAAGATTCCTGAAATCCGACATCCCAAAGTAAACAAGGAATTTCCTCAAGGTTTGTTGTGGGTTGATTTTCTGAAAGGGAAATAGAAGAGTCAATCAAGCTCTCAAGGTCCGAAAGGAAAAGATCCTATGCAGATTCTGATCTGCGGGTCTGGGGGTTTGCATTAGTTGTGGTATCAGAGCCCTTCTCTATTTGTAGATTTCAGATAGAGGGAGAAGAAGGATTTACCATGCTGTCGAGAAGAAGAGAAAGGCCAATGCATGGTCCAGCAGTGGAGAGAGAAATGCATGACCTACGTGCTAGGCTTGATGCCATGGAGACAACATAGAGGCGTACATTCAATGTTGGGGATATCAGTGAGGCTGAAAGTGGAAACGAAGCTGGACAGGAAGGAGAAGAAGTTGTAGCAGATGAACGCCTATTCAGGGCTGTTGCAAGGATAGGTGCTAGGGAAAAAATGGACATTCCAGTATATGAAGGAAACTTGGATGTTGAAGAGCTTCTAGACTGGATTAGAGCTCTAGACACATATTTTGAATATGAAGATGTCGAGGAGGAAAAGAAGGTCAAACATGTTGTCACAAGACTTAAAGGACATGCAACATTGTGGTGGGATGAACTACAAGCTGATAGATGCTGCAAGGGAAAAAAATAAATTAAGAGATGGGATAGAATGGTCGCGAAGATGAAGGAAAAATTCATACCCAAGGATTACCAAATTACTCTGTTTCGGAGAATGAAAAACTTGAGACAGAAGATGAATTATGTGAAAGAATACACTGAGCAGTTCTATAAAATAAACATCAGAGTAGGTCATTGGGAAAATGACGATGAAAAGGTTGCTAGGTATATGAATGGTCTATGGTGACATTCAGGATGAGATGAGCATGATGAAACTTCGAAGTGTGGAGGATTCTTATCATATGGCTCTAAAAGATGAAGAGAAGTTGAGTCAAAAGAAAGGTCAGAGAGGCCGAGGCAGAAGTCAAAGCAGAGGCAAACTAGTTTCCCAGGACAGAAGTCAGAAACGTAAAGAGGAATGGAAGAAACCTCAGACTCAGAATGAGAGAGGTGGAAGCTCATAAAGAGGATAGTATGCATACATAAATACTTTTCCTTGAACCAGAGGAAGAGGAAGAGGCAGAGGCGGTGAAATAAAATGCTTCACATGCGGAAGGAATGGGCATAAGTCTTATGAATGTCCAGATAAGAAGAAAGAAAGTGGTGAGACTCACATTGCCGAAGCACAAAGACAGAATGTTAAGGAAAAGTATGTTGAAGGTGAAAGATCACTAATGATTCAGAAGGTTCTCTTAATGCCAGAGAAGGAGGTGGAGAATCCAGCTCAAAGGAATAGACTTTTTCGGACTGCTTGAAAGACCAAAGACTGGGCATGCAGAGTCATCATGGACAGTGGTAGCACAGATAATCTCGGTTCTACAGAGATGGTAGAAAAGATGGAGCTGGAGACTATTGACCATCCAAGTCCATACAGAGTTTTGTGGCTACAAAAAGGACACTAGCTAAATGTCACTAAACAATGTTTGGTTGAATTTAAAATAGGTGGATATAAGGATGAAATACTAAGTGATGTCATTCGCATGGATGTTTGTCATCTATTGTTGGGTAGACCATGGAAATATGACAGGAATGTGATTCATGATGGGAGAAAGAACACATACACCCTGGAGAAGAATGGGAGGACTCACATGTTGTTGCCAATCAAAGACAAAGAGGAAAACCCTGAAGTAAGCAACAGTGTACTTCTGATGAGTGGGAAGGAACTTCTTAAAGAGGTTAAGAAGAGGGAAGAAACAAAATTTGTCGTGGTGAGGAAACCTCAGATTGTTTTAATTAGTACAAGAGTAGATGATTTACCAGAAGAGATCCAAGAGTTGTTGGAGGAGTTTGCCATCATAGTAGTGGATGAATTACCTTGTTTGTTGCCACTGATCAGAAGTGTGAGTCATCATATTGATCTCATACCTAGAGCTAGTTTTCCAAACAAAGAAACATACAGATTGACACCGCAGGAGAATGAAGAGGTCAAAAGACAGGTCCATGACTTAATAGACAAGGGGTTGGTCAGAGAAATCTTGAGTCCATGTGTTGTTCCGACAGTGCTCAGCCCAAAGAAAGATGGAAGCTAGAGGATGTGTACAGACTTGAGAGAAATCAACAATATTACAATCAGGTATACATTTCCATTGCCAAGAATGGATGATCTAATGTATTGTTTGAGTGGGGAATTTTTTTTTTTCAAATATTGATTTGAAAAGTGGTTATCATCAAATTTGTATGAGAGAAGGAGACGAGTGGAAGACAACCTTCAAGACCAATGAGGGACTGTATGAATGGCTTGTTATGCCATTTGGATTAACAAACATGTCGAGTACTTTCATGAGGCTGATGAATGAAGTTCTGAAGGAGTTCATCGGGAAATTTGTCATCGTATATCTTGATGATACACTGATTTTCAGCAGAACAGAAATAGAGCACTTGAAGCATTTGGCTACAGTGATGAAGAGATTACAGCAGGAGAAGTTGCTGATAAACATGAAGAAATCCTCATTCATGAAGACAAATCTCATTTATTTGGGGTTTGTTATCTCTGAAGATAAGCTAAAAATGGATCTAGATAAAGTGGAGGTGATTAAGAAGTGGCCATCACTGAAGAGTATCTTTGAAGTTCGAAGTTTTCATGGATTGGCTAGTTTCTACAGGAAATTTATTAGAAATTTCAGTGGAATTAGCACACCAATGATGGACACAGTGAAGAAAAGGCATAAAACTTTTCACTGGACGGAAGAAGCAGAGAAAAGATTCAATTTGTTGAAGAAGAAAATTACAGAACAACCAATTTTGGTGTTGCCAGATTTCAACAAGATGTTTTAGGTTAAATGTGATGCAAGCGGGTTTGTAATAGGAGCGGTCTTGAGCCAAGATGATAGACCAATCACATACTTCAGTGAAAAACTAAATGAAGTGAAAGTAAAGTACTCCATGTATGACAAGGAATTTTATGCGGTCATACAGGCACTGAAAAAGTGGAGGCACTATTTGGTTCCTAAGGAGTTTTTCTTATACAATGACAATCACACGTTGCAATTTGTAACTCAACAGGAAAAGCTGAACCAAAGACATGTCAAATGGGTTGAATATATGCAAAATTTTACTTTTGTAATTAAACCTATTTCTGGAACTACTAACAAGGTTGTTGATGCTTTGAGCAGGAAAATTTTGCTTATGCAGGAGTTTAGAGTCAAAACATTGGGTTTTGATAATTTCAAGGACATGTACAAGGATGATCCAGATTTCAAAGAAGCGTATGAGGCGTATGAGAATCCAATTCTCAGGGATAGGAGTCAATGGGTTGAATACATGATCTAGGATGGATTATTATTCAGAGGTAATCAACTGTGCATTCCAAAATGCTCCATGAGGGAGAATCTGTTGAAGGAAAAACACAGTGGAGGATTGGCCAGACATTTCTGTCACGACAAAATGTTTTCAAAGTTGAACAACTCATATTGTTGGCTGGGGATGAGAACCGATGTCAAAATATTTGTGGACAGATGCAGAATTTGTCAACACTCAAAGGGGAAAAGATAGAATACAGGGTTGTATCAACTGTTACCCATACCAGAGAGGTCATGGGATGCAGTGAGCATGGATTTTGTGTTAGGGATACCAAGAATGCAAAGAGGGTTTGATTCCATATTTGTGGTGGTAGACAGATTTTCGAAAATGGCACATTTTATACCATGTCAGAAAACCAGTGACGCAACTCACATTGCGAATCTATTTTTCAAATAAGTTGTTAGACTTCATGGCTTACCAAGGAACATAGTTTCGGATCAAGACACCAAGTTCATGGGACATTTCTGTAGGACTTTGTGGAAAAATCTAGGAACAAACCTATCATTTAGCTCGGCTTATCATCCTCAGACAGATGGACAAACATAAGTGGTAAACAGGAGCTTGGGGGATTTACTAAGAATCCTAGTGACTAAACACCACAGTCAGTGGGATTACATTCTGCCACAGGAAAAATTTGGTTATAATGATTCGATCAATAGAAGCACAGGGCAGACTCCATTTCAGATTGTTTATGGGATGCAACCAAGGGGTGTTTCTGAATTGAAGGATTCAGAACCGGATGAAACAAGAAGCGCTAGTGCAGAGGATTTTGTAGGGCCAATGAAGGAACTTCATAGTCCAGTGAAGGAGCGATTGCAGAACTCAAGCCAGGAGTATAAGCGTAGAGTAGATCAACACAAGAGAGAACTTCAATTCAAAGTTGGTGATTTGATTCTTGCACACTTGAGAAAGGAAAGGTTCACAAGGGGAACATATAACAAACTGAAAATGAAGAAGATTGGACCATGCAAGATCCTAAGAAAATTTGGGGCAAATGCATATGAGATTGAATTACCCGATGGGATCAGAATTTCACCAATATTCAACATCTCAGACTTGTACCCTTACAAAGATGAAGAAGTGGGGACAAACATTGAACAAACAGAGGTTTAGTGGGATAAACAAATGCCTATAGCTGAAAATCCACAGATGGAGAGCATATTTAACAAGAGGGTCAGCAAGAGGACTAGGAGAAAAGAGTATTTTGAATACTTGGTCAAGTGGAAGGGACATCTAGTTAAATATGATAGCTGGGAAAATGAGGCATAAATTCAGAAGCATGGGCAGACAATGCAAGAGAACATGAATAGGAGTCTATGAAAATTTTCAAGAGAGGGAGTATGATGCAGGAGCATCGCCAACAACAAGCGAGCGTGGGATAAACACCAACGCATTTTTGCACATGTCAAAATTGCTTTGCAATGCTTTGAAAAATTGGATGCGCGAACGTTAATGAGGTAGTTAAGAAGAGGCATACTTATGTATTGTAAACATATCTTGAGCGATCCACTCTCATCCATAGTAGATAAAGGCATTTATGCATATTTAATGTAAGTAGGTAGTTTTAAAATTTCTAGATTTGACAATTTGGAGAGATGGAGGGAAAACCAATTATAGGAACCCTCGTCTTGTATCTTTAGAGGCATTGTTGTATTGTTGAGCATATAGAATATAGAGGAGCTATAGAAAAGAGATGTGTAGAAGAATCCATGTACAGAAGTTCTGAATTAATATAAAGAGCTTTGATTCAGATTCATGGTGTTAAAAAATGCTTTCTGTGTATACATGTTGAATGCTATGCTTATGGTTGTTTACTCTTTCTGTTGTAAATTTTCTATCATGTTTTGTATGTATGATTTCATGTTAAGTATTTGAAGTCTAAGAGAGTAAGGGAATGATTTTCAATTGTTTATATTCTTGAGTAAAAGTTCCTGCAAGGAGTGCAGTGAAGCGTCCACAAGGAATGCGGTGACGGATTCAGAGTTCATCTCTAAAAGCTTGGGAGGGATACCATTGTTCTCATTTTCTGCAGAAGTGCAAGTTAGGCACATAAGTCGTGCAAGGTGTGTGCAGGCTAGTCGAGGCCTTAGAAGCAGTTAACAGAGGCTCAGTGATTGAAATACTGATGTCGCAAAGAGTTGCACAAAGTTAAAAGACTCAAATACTTAGATGTATTTGAAGAAGTACCGCAAGGAGTGCATGCAGAAACCTCATAGGAGATTTGAGTTGGAAAAAGGAAGCTCAAGAGAGTTAGCGTCTTCGAAGTGTTGAAGAGGAAGAAGAGAAATTTGGCCATCATTGTAACACCCTGTTTCCCCCAGATTGTAAATATAACTGGACTGGCCAAGGACTATGGCAAACTCATAAGTATGAATATGTGATGTAAATGGACCTGCAGGAGGAGGTCAATGAATATGAATAATATTTTGAATTTATTGCAGACTGCTGAGAGGGGATGTGCAGAAAAGAGACCACGATGGTGGTAGAAGGCACCTGAAAAGGTGGCATTAACTTCCACTGAGAATTAAATACCATATTTGGACTCCACTGGCCCAGAGAACCAAAAGCGGCTTGCTGGCCCTGAAATTCAATGCCTCGCAGAATGGTAGGCAGATGGCTTGATGAGGGATGGGATGGTGAAAAACCCATCCGTAGAGCTGTCAGGCCTGATCGATGCAAGGGTAATCGTGCCACACGCAACCTCACGAGAGGATAAGGCGTATGGCAGACACAATTGAAAGGGCAGACGTGAGGGGAACTCTAGCAGTTTTTATTTATGCAGAGTGAGTGATAGAAGAGAGGAAGGATTGCAACCTTCGCTCCTGGTCACTGGCATACGAAGAGACGCAGTCTCAGAACATCGTGGTCTCAGCTCGGGGATGGCTAGTGGTAAATCCTTCAGGAGTCGCTGAGCCTACGGTTGGGTGGAAACGAGCACCCCTCTTAGTAGTCGTACCCACTTCGGGTCTTAATTTCTGATAAGTATTTTCATGTATTGCATCTTGAAACTCATATACTGATATACATATATACTCACAGCACTGTGAGATTGTGAACAATTTTGGTGTAAGAATTTATGTGAATGTTCTGATAATAACTAATGGACCAATGCTTGTAATAGAGGAAGCCATGCATGACTCACGTCGATAAAATGAATCTAATCACGCCCAGGTTGAGCTAAGTCAGGTATCAAGTCCATTCTCAGAAATTTGTTTCCCTTATCTGTATCCCGGAATGGCCCGAAATAGACCTCTTCACGGAGATTTCCCTTCTCAGAAAGGTTTACCAAGAACTTGGAGAAAGGTCGTGAATGTGCAAGTTTTAGAAACCCTATGCGAAGTGGAATGACCCTCTTGAAATCCCGAAGTAGCCGTGTCAGGATAAGTATTGATCAATGGATGATATCCTTTCGGGAAATCTATGGTCATTCACAACCGTTAAATCGAAGGAATGAATGAGGGAGTAAATTGCCTTAACCCTTTTTCCCTTATCTTCGTGAATAGCGAGGAAATCTGATTCGTAGATCCCCAGACTCCATGAGAACATCTGAACCGTTGGTTTTTCCACACCCAAAGAACAGTAGGAAAGGGCACAGCATCGGGACAGATCTGAACCATCAAATCTTAGGTAGGAAACCCGACAGTCGTTAGACCTATAGGGAGATAGACGAGGGTTAAGATCTCATGAACTCGGGACTCACGGGGTAGAAGTCCAAAAGTTGGACACTTCAAGTCGCGAGCAGTGAGGCCACGAGAGGATCATAGCCGTCCATATGAGGAGGACAGGTGGCAGAGATCCGAGGATCTCGTGAACTCGAGACTCGAGGGGTAGAAGTCCAAAAGTTGGAAGCTTCAAGTTGTGAGTGGCGAGGCCATGAGAGGATCATAGCCGTCCATCTGAGGAGGACAGGTGGCAGAGATCCAAGGATCCCGTGAACTCGGGACTCGCGGGGTAGAAGTCCAAAAGTTGGACGCTTCAAGTCGCGAGCGGCGAGGCCATGAGAGGATCATAGCCATCCATCTGAGGAGGACAGGTGGCAGAGATCCGAGGATCTCGTGAACTCGAGACTCGTGGGGTAGAAGTCCAAAATTTGGACGATTCAAGTCACGAGTGGCGAGGCCATGAGAGGATCTACATCGTCCATCCGAAGAGGACAGGTGGCGGAGATCCAGAGATCTCGTGAGCTCGGGACTCGCGAGGTAAGAGCCCAAAGTTGGGATGCTCTAAGTCCTGAAGCAACGAAGTAGCGAGAGGCTGGGAGCCATCCATCTGAGGAGGACAGGTGGCAGGGATCGAGAGATCTCGCGAACTCAGGGGTCACAAAGTGAGAGTCCAAGTATTGGGTATTCAAAATTTCGAGGTTGCGAGTAGTGAAATCCCTCGAGGAAAATTCAGCGAGTTGACCGACCATCAGGTCTCGGGAATCCGAGAACCCGGTGTTTAACCTTTGAACTCATGAAGTCATGAGTTTTGATTCCACGATAAATCAAGGAAGGGGGAAACGCGCAAGAGAACTGTGGGAGCAGATTTTTCCGATAGGGAAATAGAAGAACCTTGGAGTTCTTCGGGCGAGAAGAAGAAGATCCTATGAGCAGACGTACTCGTGGTTGGCGCTCCTGTGATAGGTGCAATGTAATACCATGGTTATGTACAGAGAATCGGGTAGGTAAATAGAAGACCAGTGATTCGGGGATTGGCATCTTGCTGCTACAAGTTCCGGGGAGTCTCATTATTGCGAAAACAATGAAAATTTTTGAGTTATGGTAGTGGGTGTGTTACAAATTGGTATCAGAGCATGGTTACAACATTCGTCCTGACTAGGCTCATGCACGAGTCACGCATAAACCTCGTTCAAAACACTCCTATGAGGAGTAAAGCCCTAATTTAAATATATTACCTAGGATTAAGAACCTGGAAAATGAAAATTCGACTGTGTGTGCATGTGAAAGAGTTATGAATTTATGCGCCCTTTGTAAAAATGAATTTAACTCTTAACTAATATTCATCGTTTGTCTTTTCACTCAAGCGGACGATCAACCGTGGGAATCTACAAAATCAAAAGAATGGCGACTCACCAAGAAGTGGGAGAAGGCTCCCACAACAGAGATGAAGAGTCAGAGGAAAGAAGAGCAATAGGAACCCCTCCGGGCCTAGCTGAGACTGTGAGGAGTCTCATGGTCGAATTGCAAAGCTGCAAGGCCGATAATGAAAGGATGATGAAAGAACAAGAAAAGAAAACCGAAATTAATGCAGTTCTACTGCAGATCTTATCCGACCTATAGCGACAAATGCAGCATGAACCTGAGATGCAGAATCATGGTCGTGTCAGTGGTCACACTGAGAGAAGAACATCCAGAAAGGTTCACCCCAGAGGTAAAGGACCAGTACCAGATGATTCCACTGAGAAGGAAGCTGGTGATTCAGAAGGCTCTTCCAGCAGCAAGACCAGTTCCTATTCTCGAAAGAAACAGAAGAAGAAAAAGACTTCCAAGAGTCATAAATGTGAGGAATTCAAAAAGGCCAAACCTCCCTCCTTCGATGGCGAGATAAAGAAGGGAGAGGAAGCAGAGGCTTGGCTACTTGGACTGAAGAAATATTTTAGAGTCCATGACTTTTCAGAGAATTTGAAGGCCCGAGTGGCCACTTTCAATATGAATGGAAAGGCTTCCATCTGGTGGGAATACCTTAAGAATATGAAAGGGGTCCGCGAGGAGGATCTGTCTTGGAGACAGTTTGAGAAGCACTTCCGGAAAAAGTACTTGTTGGAAAGGTATTTCGACGAAAAGGCTAAAGAGTTTTATGAACTCAAACTGGGACAACTTAGTATGGAGGAGTATGTCAACAAATTCCTTGACTTATTGAGATATGTACCCTACATCAAAGCAGAGAAGGCGAAGGCACAATGCTTCATCAGTGGGCTAGCCAAATAATACCGGAACCGAATTGAATTTGATGATCCAAAGACCTTCTAAGACACTATAAGAAAGGCAACATATTGTCATGAACAATATGGGCATCGGGCAGAATCTCATGGAGTCTGGAAACAAAGGAATGGTTCCAAATTTCAAAATAAAGAGAGCAAATCCTCAGGATTTAAAAACTACAAGAAGAACCACAGAATGAACTTTCCAACCTAGAGTGTACTCCAACAGAACTTTCCCTCGATGGATGGAAATAAAACTTCTGGACCTATACCAGTAAAGACTGATAACCCAAAGATAAAACCTTTGGAGTGTTGGGATTGCAGAGGAGATCATCTCTGGAGAGACTGTCCACTCCAACAATAGAACAGTCAGAAAATTTATAACATGTAGGAAGCTACCACGGTCAATGATGTGGCAAGGAGTGTGCCGCAGATCTATGCAGCCTTGGATA
>SNQJ01S0012822.1:138270-158716 GCA_010110895.2 Picea sitchensis
AGATGATTGAAAGGGCAGATGCGAGGGGAACTCTGGCAGTTTTTATTTACATAGAGTGAGTGATAGCAGAGAGGAAGGATTGTAACCTTATCTCTTGGTCACTGGCAGACGAAGAGACGCAGTCTCAGAACATCGTGGTCTCAGCTCGGGGGTGGCTAGTGGTAAATCCTTCAGGAGTCGCTGAGCCTACGGTTGGGTGGAAACGAGCACCCCTCTCAGTAGTCATACCCACTTTGGGTGTTAATTTCTGATAAGTATTTTCATGTATTGCATCTTGAAACTCATATACTGATATACATATATACTCACAGCACTGTGAGATTGTGAATGATTTTGGTGTAAGAATGTCTATGAATGTTTTGATAATAACTAATGGACCAATGCTTGTAATAGAGGAAGCCATGCACGACTCACGTCGATAAAATGAATCTAATCATGCCTAGCTTGAGCTAAGTCAGGTATCGAGTCCGTTCTCGGGAATTTGTTTCCCTTATCTGTATCCCAGAATGGCCTGAAATAGACCTCTTCACAGAGATTTCCCTTCTCAGAAAGGTTTACCTAGAACCTGGAGAAAGGGCGTGAATGTGCAAGTTTTAGCAACCCTATGCGAAGTGGAATGACCCTCTTGAAATCTCGAAGTAGCCACGTAAGGATAAGTATTGATCAATGGATGATATCCTGTCGGGAAATCTACGGTCATTCACGACCGTTAAATCAAAGGAATGAATGAGGGCGTAAATTGCCTTAACCCTTTTTCCCTTATCTTCGTGAATAGTGAGGAAATCTGATTCGTAGATCCCCAGACTCCATGAGAACATCTGGACCGTTGGTTTTTCCATGCCCAAAGAACAGTAGGAAAGGGCATGGCATAGAGACAGATCTGAACCGTCAGATCTTAGCTAGGTAACCCGACAGTCGTTAGACCTATAGGGAGATAGATGAGGGTTAAGATCTCGTGCACTCGGGACTCGCGTGTTAGAAGTCCAAAAGTTGGACACTTCAAGTCGCGAGCGGCGAGGCCACGAGAGGATCATAGCCCTCCATCTGAGGAGGACAGGTGGCAGAGATCCGAGGATCTCATGACCTCAGGACTCGTGGGGTAGAAGTCCAAAATTTGGACGCTTCAAGTCGCAAGCAGCGAGGCCACAAGAGGATCATAGTCGTCCATCTGAGGAGGACAGGTGGCAGAGATCCGAGGATCTCGTGAACTTGGGACTCGCGGGGTAGAAGTCCAAAAGTTGGACGCTTCAAGTCACGAGCGGCAACGCCACGAGAGGATCATATCCATCCATCTGAGGAGGACAGGTGGCAGAGATTCGAGAATCTCGTGAACTCGGGACTCATGGGGTAGAATTCCAAAAGTTGGACGCTTCAAGTCACGAGCGGCGAGGCCACGAGAGGATCTGAACTTTCCATCCGAAGAGGACAGGTGGCGAAGATCCAGAGATATCGTGAGCTCGGGACTCACGAGGTAAGAGCCCAAAGTTGGGATGCTCTAAGTCGCGAAGCAGCGAAGTAGCGAGAGGATGGGAGCCATCCATTTGAAGAGGACAGGTGGCAGGGATCGAGAGATCTCGCGAACTCGGGGGTCGCAAGGTGAGAGTCCAAGTATTGGGTATTCAGAATTTCGAGGTTGCGAGTAGCGCAATCCCTTAGGGAAAACTCAGCGAGTTGACTGACCAGCGGGTCTCGGGAATCCGAGAACCCGGTGTTTAAGCTTTGAACTCACGAAGTCATGAGTTTCGATTCCACGATAAATCAAGGAAGGGGGAAACACGCGAGAGAACTATGGGAGCAGATTTTCCCGATAGGGAAATAGAAGAACCTTGGAGTTCTTCGGGCGAGAAGAAGAAGACCCTATGAGCAGACGTACTCGTGGTTGGCGCTCCTGCGACAGGTGGAATGTAATACCACGGTTATGTACAGAGAATCGGGTAGGTAAATAGAAGACCGGTGATTCAGGGATTGGCATCTTGCTGCTACAAGTTCAAGGGAGTCTCATTATTGCGAAAACAACGAAAATTTTTGAGTTATGGTAGTGGGTGTGTTATAATCGTGTAGAGGATAGGTTCAAGAGGAGGATCGCAGGGTCAATCTAGAACCAGAGATCTTTGAAAGATAAGTTTGGATGGTCGGAGTTCTCCGAGGAGAATTCCCGAAATAGCGAGAGCCGTAGGATCTACAGGAACTACAAGGTGGATAAGGGGCATTGATCTTGACTTTTGGGATGTCTGATAATTTTTTCATTTTGGGGTTCGAAGGTCTGAAGTGTAATCCAATATCCTTGGGTGATCAAATCCCCAGAAATGCAAAAAGGAGGTTTTTCGTGTGTGGGGCCAAGGAGGAACAAGTTTAAGTTTTTCAGAACTTCAGAGTTCGGGGTTTCAGAAGTCTCGAGGGAGAGATATCGGGGCATAGTAGGGGAGAAAACCTGAAATCAGAGGTCACGGCAGAGGATTATCAACATTTTGATAATCGGGATTTCGGCATTCCCGTTGACAAGCATTTGGTTTCTTTATAGGTGAACCCCCGAAGTTGCAAAACATGAAATATTGCGAAGAGGAGTTTTGGAATTTCGGTGTGTCGGGGTTCGGGAACCTCAGAGGGAAGTTTTTTGGGATCAAGAGTCTCGGACTCCCGATACCTGAAAGTACGAAATCACATGGGCTGGCAGATTGAAGGGAGACTCATAGTGTTAATCCCGTAGAGGATATTGTATCGGAATTCGGGAAATTGGGGAGTGCAAAGACATAAGGTGGTTCGAGAGTTCCAAACTCCTGATACCCGAAAACCTAAAACAAAGAGGATGTGACACGTGGAAGGATGGGAGGCTTCCTGTCGAGGACTATAAAAGGTAGCAAGGATAAGTATCGTTTCAACATTTCAGGATTTCAGAGACCGGAAGGTGGAGAAGACAAAGAGTTCAATCGTTAGCATATTGAACTCCCAGTACGCGAAATCACGCTGACCGTTGGATCGAGGGAAGGTCCACAGCTGTCAATCTCCTTGGAATCAGAACTTTAGCATTTTAGCATTTCGGGATTCGGCACACCAGGAATCCTATTAATGAGAGAATAGATATAGTGGAGAGGAAAACCCAGTACGCGAAGTCTGAAAAGGATTTCAAAAGATGTCATTTCGGCATTTTGGGGTTTGGAGGTTAGGGAGCCTCAAGAACATAGTGAAATCGTATTTCAGTGTTTGAAACCCCAGAAACATGAAGAGAAAGGGAAGGCCAAGACATTTTGTATTTCGGTAAATCGGTAATTCGGGTTTCGGGACTCCGGGAGTCGAGGGAAAGAGTTGCACAACATCGCAACTCCCGAAATCACGAAAGGAGAAAAGCTAAAATTGACATTAGGAAGACCAAGTGGTTAAGTATTTCAGGTTTTAGAGGTCAAAGAGGTAAGTTGCTCGACCACAAGATTCGTGAAATCGCAAAATCCGACATCTTGAAGTAAACGAGGAATTTCCTCAAGGTTTGTTGTGGGTTGATTTTCCAAAAGGGAAATAGAAGAGTCAATCGAGCTCTCAGGGGCCGAAAGGAAAATATCCTATGCGGATTCCGACCTGCGGGTCTGTGTCATTTTTGCACACATGATATAAGGTACAATGAAATAATGTTAAATAGAGTGATTATGATGACTTCCTCCCATCCCTTAGTCATTGAGGAAACTTGGTTCCTAAAGTTCCCATAGATCCCTCGAGTGAGACTTCACCTGCTTGCATGTGATGCCAAAAGGATCAGTATCTAAGGTTTTTTTTGGTAAATTCATGTTGAACCATGGGTCTTCCCACTGCGTGCCAACACCCATTCTATACATCATGTAATAAAAAGAATCTAAATAAGAATACCTCCTATTATAAATAAAGTGATGGTCATTTTTCTCTTATTTTTTTTTATAGCATTGTTTTTTCCCGTTCTTGTTAATTTCTTGAGTAGTGTCACTGCAGATCAAATGGTATAAAAGAGTCGATCTAAGATGCTTCTACTCTAATGAGTTTTGTATAGATATTTTTTTTAATGGGTTTCTACTGTCTATCCACACCTATTTGTTCAATGAAGAGGTGTGCTAGGGGTTTCTCCACCCTCCATCTCTCAAGCAACGTGCAAGGGTTTGATTATGACCTCCACTGCCCAGTCCTTTTTGGTGATTTTCAGCTTCAAAGGTGCACTCAGGTTTCATCTCTTCCTCTATATCTTCTATCGTAGTGTGCTGGGGTTTCTATCATCATGTACTTCTTTTTTATTTGGTTGTGGGGATATTCCAATCCCCCCCACTTCTGCACTTCCTGCAAGAGTGCACTAGGATTTTCCAACTCCTCCCCTCTCTTCCAACATGCTTCCTCATCGTGATCTTGGATAGGTTTTTCTAGTGCACCCTCCATTTTCAGCTCTAGATGATGTTGTTTAGGGTTGGATCCAAATCTAGGGTTTTCGATCCAAGTTTTTCCCATCAGGATCTAACTCCTAATCTAGATCCATATCTAAATCAAGATCCATAGGATAGTGCAATAGGTTTGGATCCAAGGTTTTCCCATATACATCTAGCTCCATATACAAATGTTGACCCAAATCGAGATCCAAATGTTAGTTTCTTCATTATATGAAGATAATTCCTCCTCATAGAGCCTCCTCACCTGAGGATTAAACATCTAGGAAATATTCTCCCGTTCAGGACATGGATCTTGATATGAATGAAATCATGCGGGTCCAGTGGAGCTCCCCAACACCTCTGAAGTTGGATACTCATTTGCATTTTCCTAAGTTTTCAGGGCACCTAAATAGGGAGGCCTTTGATTCTAGGGTACGTAGTCTATCAACGTTTTTCAAGACCTACCCAAGAATGATAAAATAAGAGAATCTATAGATCACCAATTTTCCACTGGAAGGGATTGATCAAGCTTGGTCAAATGACCAAACATATACCTCCTCTCTGGTGGTGAACTTGGGAGATCCTCATGTGGCCACTCCTCTACCTATTGGTCGTTGGGATACCTTTTGTCAATATCTGCAGAATCACTTATATCCCCAGGGTATCGTCAAAATATCCTAGCTCCATCGCTACAACTCCGCCAACTCTCAGGACAGTCAATACAAAGATACATTGAGGTGTTTACTAACATCTATATTCAACTACAAATTCATTATCTATAAGAGGTACTCATTTTAAAATTTAATTCTAGTCTTTTATCATTTATACAAAGAGACATGATTTATTTGAAATCTCTTCCTTAGATAAGGCCTTTCTTCGGGCCTTGGCTATGGAATGGAAGATCCCTCCTCTCCTTTCATATTCTCTATCGAAAGTTGTCCTTTCATAATATCCTTCTTCTACTGCCTCCCCTACCTCACGCAATACTATCAAGTGGTGTTCTTATCAAAACTATCAGTTTCACTCTTCAGTTGAATGTCATGTTCTTCGTAATCATAATCATGTCAATAATCTATTTGTCGATGTTCCTAAGTCCTCCTCGAGCACAAATACCACTTGATATGACCACCTTGGAGAATCCTATAGATATGGATATCTCTCTCATTCTCATGACCATTGATCCCCATATTTCTTCACCAACCCCTTTATTCACTCACATTTTCCGTATCAAGTAATCCATGGCCATGCTCATCCTTGAATATGGTATCCAAAATAATTTGGCTTCTTAGGATTTGGTGTAGTAGTTTGCGCTTCCTACTACCCATCATTTAGCACCCTACCAATTGGGTTGGGTTTATAAGGATGGTTCCTATGTGATGGTGACCCAAATTTGTTCCCTTACTTTTTCCATCGGCCCTTTCCAGGATACTATTCTTTGAAATGAATCTCCTTTGGACTACAAATATGTTGTTATAGGTATTCCCTATCATAAAATTCGTCACATTGTATACCATGCTCTCAATCATTAGTATCATCTTCATAAAGCTTAACATACCTATGTCCTCACCTCATCCTCTCTAAAATATTCTTACTTACTTTCCTACCAACTTGTTTTTCGTCAAATCAACATCAACAAATACATTTCCCTCTATCTAGTGCACCCTCTTAAACCATATGTCCCTTCTCATTCCCTTCCTTCAAATATGACTTCTTTACTCACATCCCTTGAAGATATATTTGTTGCACCCACCAAATTACCCACCTTTCGCTCCATTGAAAATTCCATTGATCTTGCTCCTGGAGAAACTTTATCCAATGCCCTTTATTATCGCCTTGCTCCTTGTGAGGCTGAGGAAGTGGAATACCATCTCCAACAACTTCTTAATACTAGACACATCAAACTGATTTCTTGACCTTGTGCCTCTCTATCACTCATCATTCCCAAGAAGTAGTTTGAGGAATGGAGTCTAGTAATAGACTATCAAGCTCTTAATAAGTCCAAAATCAAGAATAATTACCCTCTACCATGCATTAATTATTTACTGTATCATTTGAAGGGTTCTTGCTTCTTTAACAAAATTTATATTATAGTAGTATATCATCAGGTCCACATGAATGCAACATACACACAGAAGATATCTTTTAAAACCAAATTTGGGCTTTATGAATGGGTGGTTGTTCCATTCAATCTTACTAAAACCCCTTCCACTTTCATGAGGTTAATCAATGACATTTTGAGAGAACTATTGGGGAAAATGGATGTGATCTATTTGGATTATATCTTGGTATTTAGAAAGACCTGGGAGGATCATTTTCTCCATGTGCACACTGTCCTAGACTTATTGTGCACTCACAAAATGCAGGTGAAACATCATAAATATTATTACGAGAATGTTCAGTTCAATATTTGGGTTTTGTTGTCTCTGTTAAGGGTGTTATCCCAGATCCCACAAAATTCCAAGATCTTGAATGGTGGCCAACACCTCACTCAGCTCTAGAAATCAAGAGAATTGTTGATAGCATTATTTTTTATTGATATATCATTGCTTACTTCTCTCAATTAGCATGCCCTCTTCTTCATATTTCCATCAAGAATTAGTTCGTGTGGTCTCCCTTGGCACAACAACAATTTCAAGATCTCAAAATTTCCTTTGGTTCTACTTTTGTACTTTGTTTACCTATTCTTCAACCTCCCTTCAAGATTGATAGGGAAGCCTCTCGGTATGCTATTGGCATGGTTCTTAAATAGGGAGGATACCTTATTGCATACCATTCAAAGAAATTGTTTGATTCTAAATACAATTATAGCACTTATGACAAATATTTTTACAGCTTGGTCTAAGAAGTGAAATACTAGCGCCATTACATACTAGGGAAAGAAACAATCATCCACACAAGTCATCGTCCATTTATTTTCATCAATTCTCAAATTAAGATATAGGACCAATGCCATTTAAAGTGGTTCACTCACATTCAAAATTTTCATTTGGTGATTAAATAAAATAAGGGAACGTCCAATCAGATGTTTGATCTCCTGAGCTTGCCCCCTATGTAGGTACTTCAACTCCTGGTTGTGAATTTTTCTTCCTATGAGGCTTGGAAGCCTCTCTATGCTTCTAATCCCTTCTTTGCAGAGATATGGGATAATGTGCAACATCCCACTGAGGTCAATCAAATGTTAGTTTTGTATTATACAATTAGAGATGGGTGGCTATATAAACTCAACCAATTATGTGTCCCAACTTTTGAAGATCATCTTACATTGATTAATGATTCTCATGATTCCTCCTATGGTGCCCATTTTAGGTCTCTGAAAACAATTCAACACTTGCAATGACATTTCTTTTGGCCTTCTATGACTAATCAAGTGGAGCATGTTTTTCTTGCTTGTTCCTTGTCTAGTAAGCATAAACCCGCCAATCGTAAATTCAATTTGTATCATCCCCTTCCTCTTCCTTCCTACTCTTGGAACTCTATTTCCATGTATTTCCTTAGTGGTTTACTTATGACCTTACGTAAACATCATGGTATCTGGGTTATTGTTTGTTGTTTCTTTGGGATGGATATTTTTATCCCTTGCACTAAGACCACTATTGTTTCCCAAATTGCAAACTTGTTCTTTCACCATGTTTGGCCACACTTTGGCCTTCCTACTAGCATCATCTTTGATCACTATTCTCTCTTTCTAAGCACCTTCTAGAAAACATTGTGGGATTTACTAGGTTTTCAAGTCAAATATTATCCTTCCTTCCATCCCCAAAGGAATAACCAAATTGAGGTAGTTGATTGTAGCCTTGTCCATGCTCTTTGCATTCAATTTTCCAAAAACAAATAAAGGGATATATCCCTCCTTGTCATTTATCATAGTTATAATATTGTTGTGCATATTGTTATTGGGATGTCTGTCGGAATATTCACCAATACTAAGAGGGAGGGGGGGTGCACCAACTAAAAGGAGGCATGAACCCCCCATTCATAGGCTCCAACCTAAAGGAATTTACAACTCCCTAAATTCTCCAGCTCCAAATGGAAGGAGGCTCCAAGCCCCTATTTGATAGGCTCCAACTTGAAGGAAGCTCCAACTCCATAGATTCTTCAACTCCAAATGGAAAGAGGCTCTAACCTCTTTCTTTATAGGATCCAACCTAAAGGAAGCTACAAGTCTCTAGATTCTCTAAATCCAACTAGAAGGATGCTCCAACCCCCTTTCCTTGTCCCTTCCATCCTTTTGAAAATATAAATGAGAGAATCAATTTTTCACTCTTACTATCATTGATATTGATACATCATCATCATCAAAACCGGTTCAACCAAACAACCACATAAAGAGTATGCAAAAATCTCCAAGAATATCCCCCAAATCATATTCCCAAAATCACCAAGATATGAAACAAACCATGTGCCGAAAACCTCCAAGATATACCTCAAGCATGTTCCAATAGATGTAATGCATGCCTCAATCATGTGACAAAAACATCCAAGACATGCTTCAAGCATGTGCCAAAAAAATCCAATACATGCCTCAAGCATATGCCAAAATCTCCAAGATACATGCCTCAACACATATAGAAAACATACCTTTCATTCTGCAAAAACCCTAGAGAAGCATATCTCATATCATCAAACCTTCCTCCACTTCAACATCAATAAAAGGGCATCTTCTTCATAAGCTTTCCTCAACCTTGTGGGATTGGACTAAGAAACTAGTGGGGCCTCGCATGGCGCGTACTGAACAACCAACAGGGGGCCTCATGGGACACCCTATGCTTGACCTGCGAGGGTTACCTTAGATAGGGTTTTGAAAAAAACCATTCTCACATCTGCAACTTGCAGAACTCCATCCTTTGCACGATTATGCTAATTCACTTACGCTAAGATATCACACACCTTCTTTATCAAATGAGAGGCTCTTGATGGGAATTTATACTTTTCCATGTACCTCCTTTGCTTGACTTTAGGGCTGACCTATAACTTTTCATTTGTAACCATTTTACTCCTTTACTTGATTTTAAGGATGACTTATAACTTCATGTTTGCAATCATTTAGGGGAAAAATCTACATGATCATCTTTAAAAGGGCATATCTCCTCAACCATGAGGAACCACATGGAATGCTACCTACCATTTTTAATGACTTGACGAGGACTACCAATCCATAGGGGTTTTTCATGCATTTACAAAGTACTTCATACTCATTTTTTTCAATCAACTTCGGGCTTCATGAACACACCTCTGGGGCTTCCTGACCATATATTTAGGGTTTCTTGACCATACATTGTAAATTATTTTCCTAAAAAATAGGGATTCTTGTAGGCTTCTTCAAAGTGTATTTCTGTGAGGGACACGCTTAGAGGTACGCCATAATGGGGCCACTTTGGATATTCTTTAAAAACCATTCACTTCTAGGGACTTCTAGACTTTCTTCAACGCTTCTTCTAGGGTTTACATCAATGCCAACCAATTTTCCAATAATCTCCCCCTTTGGTATTTATAACAACACTCATACTCCCCCTCTGACCATTTCTCCCACTATCTTCATGCTCTCGATATTTCTCTCCCCATTTGACATCAATAACAAAGGGTGACTCCCCCTAATGATTTTTCTCCCCTGATTATTTTTCTTCCCCTTTCTTCTTTGAATAATGTCGTGTGGATCAATGTGGGGCTTCCTGTATATGATTCATTTCCTCTCTTATGTGTCTTATTGTCTATTGGTACTTCATGTTAGTGTAATCCACTGACCTATATTAAAATATCTCATGTCAAGGCTCCTTCATCACTTGAATTCAAGTCTTCATGGCTTGTCATGTCTTCACTGAGTTGATATCAATGACATAATCATTCAACAATATCGCCTTTATAGTATAACTCCTCTTGATGGTTTCTCTCCCCTTGTCTTGGTGTGCCTCTCATGGCTTGCCTTCATGTGACTAGTTTGTTCCACCTATTAATATTCTTATTTTCTAAAGTTGTGGAGCATCCCTCTTGATGAAAATGACAACAAGTCTTTCTGCAATTCCTCTTGAGTTCATGCTTTCATCCACTATCATGTATCTTCTCTAGTTTATGTCAAGTGTTATCTTCTAGACCTACCAAATATCTTTGTCCATATGTCACAAAATTGTCCATCTCTCTGCTACTCAACTACACACAACTCTAACCCATCTGTCACTTTACTATTCTAAAGACTTCTCCAAATATGTTGCAATTGATCACAACTTATTCTTGGTTCTCATAAATAAAATATGTCCAATAATCTTCTCTATCTTCAAATCAAATTCTACAAGTATTCAATAAGTACACATTCTCTAATTTGTAATGAGTATGTCCATGATTGAATACATTCTTTGAATCCTCTATACAATAATGAATCTCTACCTCAAAACTATGCCAATGATATTCCTTGTAATTGCCAACTGACCTCTTCATACCTACATGGGGATGAGTTTCAAAAACTACTCCTTAATAAATCAATTTGTCATGAGACATTTTGTACCCCTTCCATCAAATGATTTAGAATATGCCTTCCCAAAATATGCAAACACTTCAGACTACCTAAAAGATAGTTCTCCAATCTGTAATACTACTGCTTAGACTCCCCCACTTCAATATTCACATTTTTGGGAGTCTCCAAGCCATATTTCTTAGAACAATATATAAACCTGCTATGCTACAGGATCATCCTTTTGAATCTTGACATCTTCCTCTTTTCCTATAGATTCATCATGACTTCACAACTCTTTTAATTCACATGAGTATGACCTCTGGGAGTTCTTCATTAACATGTTCATTTTTTTTCTTTCTTCTCCAAACCTTATTGCATATGATATCAGTGTTTTCCTTCAAGGAAGACTCCATCATGCTTCTATAATTACAAGATATGTGTCCATAGTTGTGGAATTTGTAACATTCAATATTGTGGGGGGGGCCATAAACATCTCTTGATTGAACATGTCTTCCATACACTCTGCAATCTTTAGCTTTATTTCCAAAGTTATTACAAGTAAAACAATAACTAGGAAAGAAACTTTGATACTTGGAAGCAAGTGATCCTCTTTGTGATCCAGTCCTTTTAAATTCATGCCTTAGATCATCAAGATCTTCTCTTATGTTGTTTCCTTCACAATGATTGAAGCTTCTTTGATGCCTAGAGGTAGAAGGTCTTCTTGGAGGTACACCTCTTCTGCATTCATTCCTCTGTGACTCTTGTTGATCATGATCCCTTTCTTTGAGAATGTCTACATAATTCTTATCCTTCTCTTCATTCTTTTTTTCCGACGACCTAGAACACTTCTCTTCAACTTTCTTTATTGGTGGTGTGGAGCTTCCTCTCTCTTCAATTGTCTTGTTGGGATAGGCATTTTCATCTTCTTTGCATGAGGCCTCACCAATGTATTAAAAACCTACTTTATCGAATGGTGACCTTTGAAAACTAAGAATTCCTTATAGTACTTGAGCGCTCTTCCATTTCTTCTTGATATCGTCAACTCTAACCCTTAATGAGATGATTTCTTATTCAAGTTTCTCACTACCTTCTTCTTTCTTCATCATTTGTATATTCATTACTTCTTTTTTTCTCTTTTCTTCTTCAAGTTGGGATTTCAAGCAGATGATTTCTTCTTCAAATCTTATTTCTTGTTGACCAAATTTTTCTTCAAGCTTATTTAAGTAATCAACTCTTTCCTTAAGATGAATTTTCAAAATATCTTATCTCTTTTCTACTTCCTTTACCTTGATTTTTTAGCGATCAACTTCTTCTTCTGCCTTTTCAAGTTCTTTTCTTTATAATACCATTTCAACTTCCAAACACTCATTTATTTTTTTCTTTCCTTCCAAATGATATTTGAGTGTTTTTTGAATTACTTTGAATTCTTTGAGCTAAACCTTTATATTTATGATAATTTGTTGGACTTGTTCAGAATTTTTGTTGGGGTATTAAGATTTCTCCTTTAGCTTGATCAATTCTTCCTTGAGGGACTTGTTTTTCCTCCTTTATATTTTTAGATCACTGAAAGCATTGATTAGTTCTTCCTCAAGATCCACTTATCCTTCTTCATAATCTTATTCGTCACTTTTAAGTTCTTTTCTCTGTCTTTCTAGGGAACACAAGAATTATGCTTCATGATCTACCATACCATTTACAAATTTTTCTTCTAGATCTGTCTGATATGATGAGCTTATTTCTTCTCCTTCTATCTCAGCATCTTCTTTGTCTTGATCAACATGCTCTGGCTCTGTGATTACAAGAAGACATCCCATAAATTATATATTATGTATTTTATCCCAAATATCTATGGATGATGGCCATTGTCCCACTTTAACGTTTAGTGAATCAGATAATCCATTCAGGATGAAATCCATTGCTATTTTGTGGTTCCTTTTTAATTCCTTATTTCCTACAGTATTCGGATTCTTTGGAGCGGTGTATCCCGAAACAATCGAGTTCCCAATGTCAAACCCATGTGCTTGTAAAAACACTCTTATCCTTTTTTCTAGAAAGTATAGTTATTATTGTCAAACAATGGTGTTCCATTTTCAATGCAATCCATGATATACCTTCTTGTGGTTAGACTGTTATTGAAGGAACCTTATCGTATTCCAATTGTTGGAATATTCACTATAATGAGAGGGCGGGGTGAATCCGTATTGACCACTTTTTACCATTTTTAACCATAACATGTAAACATTAAGTCATCAACAATTTGTCACGTATTATTGCATTCAAGATATCATAAAAATGTAACTACATATACACAATACATAAGAGTTTTACATAAAAACCCAAATGGGAGAAAACCATAGAACAATTTTTAATAATACCTTGAATATTACATCCACATGAGGCACCAACTTCCAATATCCTCCAGCACCAACTAGAAGGAGGCACCAACCTCCTGTTACAGGCTCCAACCTCCTGTTATAGGCTCCAACCTGAAGGAAGCTACAACTCCCTAAATTATTCAGTTCCAAATGGAAGGAGGCTCCAACCCATTAGTCTACATGCTCCAACCTAAAGGAAGCTCCAACTCCCTAGATTCACCAACTCCAATAGGAAGGCGGCTCCAACCCCCTTATTTACAGGCTCTAACCTGAAGGAATCTCCAACTCCTTAGATTCTCCAGATCCAACTAGAAGGAGGATCCAACACCCCTTCCTTTCCTCTTCCTTCTTCCCGAAAATATATATGAGAGAATCAACCTGTCACTCTTAATTTCACTGATACTAATACATCATCATCATAAAAAATGATGCAACCAAACAACCACATAAATTTTATGCCAATATCTCCAAGAATATCCCCCAAATAATATTCTCAAAATCGCCAAGATATGCAACAAACCATGTGCCAAAAACCTCTAAGATATACCTCAATCATGTGCCAATACATCCAATAGATTCCTCAAGCATGTGCCAAATCCATCCAAGACATTCCTCAAGAATGTGCCAAAATATCCAAGATACAAGCCTTAAGACATATAGAAAACATACCTTACATTCCATAAAAACCCTAATGCATTAGATCTCATATCATCAAATGTTCCTCAACTTCAACATAAATAAGAGAGCATATTCTTCATAACATTTCCTCAACCTCGCGGGACTGGATTGGGAAATAAGTGGGGCCTATCATTATGAGTATTGAACAACCAATGGGGGACTTGAGGGACACCCTATGCTTGAACTATTGGGGTCACCTCAGAAAAGGTTTCACGAAAACCCTTCTCATATATGAAACTTTGAGAACTCCATCCTTCGTATGATTTTTCTAATTCACTTGCACTAAGATATCACACACTCTGTTTATCAAATGTGAGGCTCTTTATGGGTATTTCTACTTTTACAAGTTACTCCTTTACTTGACTTTAGGGCTAACCTATATATTTTTGTTTGTAACCATTTTTCTCCTTTACTTTATTTTAGGGTCGATGTATAATTTCTTTTTTGCAACCATTTAGCGGGGGAAATATAAATTATCATCTTTAAGAGAGCATATCTACTCAACTGTGAGGAACCACATGGTGTGCTACCTGTTGTTTGAAATGGATTGACGATGAATATCAATCCATAGGGGTTTTGCATGCATTTGAAAATTCCTTCATACTCTTTTTCTGAAATCAACGCCTGGATTCATGAACACACCTATGGGGCTTCCTGACCATATCTTCAGGGCTTCTTGACCATATATTGTAGCTTATTTTATTGAAAACAATGGCTTATTGTAGGCTTCTTCAAATAATCTTCCCATGAGGGCCATTCTTAGAGCTACGCCATAAGGGGACCACTTTGGAGATTCCTTCAAATAAACCCATAACTTCTAGGGGATTTTTGACCTTCTTCAAAGATTGTTCTAGGGTTGACATCAATGAAAACCATTTTTCCAAGAATATCTCCTTTTGAGGCCTTCTTTGGATATCAACCTTTATCCCTTTATGAATTTCCTCTTACCTTGCATCCTTCCAAAACTCCTCACCAACAAAAAGAACAAACATTTTCCCTTTCAGTTTTGTAGACTCTATCATGCAAACATGCTTGAGACTTTAAAGTGCTAAAGGAATACCAACAATGCTACAAAGTCAACCATGATTCTCATCATTCCCCTATGGTTTCTACTCTCGGTGATAAGTATGGTTTTGCATGGAACACCATCATTTTAAATCCCAATGTCATCACAAAAGGAATCCTCTCTGATATGTCCCTTATACTATTCTCCAATAGATAGGGCACAATGCTTATTGCCTTGACTTTCCACCCTAATTAGGAATTCATGATGTGGTAAATTTGAATATCCTAAAACACTATGAACCCCCATTTCTAGAAGAAAATGTCACCATCTCTCATCCTGTCAAGTTAATCCTTGATTTCCAACCTCCATTTCTACAAGACACCTTACTTGACACTCACCATAACACCACCTCCAACTAGCATCATACCTCTTTCCTTGTTGGGCACACAGGCCAAACTCCTGCTCATGCTAAATGGTTTTTGGAAGCTACCATGCACAATCATTTTCCTCATTTGTTGATGGAAGTGGGGACACTTTCATGCTTAAACATGGTGGAATTAGGAAACCCAACAGACATCCACGTGAATATGAAATAAGGTACATTCCCTTGGCCAGATGGATTCTTGGAATCTACACTCTCTTAGCCTATTCGATGGCAAGAAAATTTGGGCATAAGTCCTAAGGAAGTAGTTGATCAAATATAGATAAATAGTTGTTAGAATCTAGCTATATGTTGACACACTCAAGACATCATGTAATAAAATGCATCTATATAATCCTTCCTCCTATTCTAAAGAAAATTATGGTCATTTTGCTCTGAGTTTTAGTGATATTATTTTTATTTCATGTTGTATTTAATTTCTTGAGTATTTCTATTGCAGATCAAAAACACAAATGTATAATAGCCCCAAATGTATTTGATAATAGTCATGATCTTGAAATTCCTTGTTCTCTTCATTATTGAGATAATAATATCGGCATTGAATGATAGGAAAAAGTCCCTTATTACATTTTGTGGTATTCCTTTTATAAAAGAAGGAAGAACTTTCACCTTATGTAACAATCAATAGTTACATATATTCAACTTCACTAATTGACTCAAATTCCCCATACAACTTTGTAAATTAATATACAAGTGTTATTAAAGAAGTTAAAAAAAACATGATTGGTCAATCTCTCCCTAAGGTTGTTCATGAGTGATATTTATTAAAAATATTATTGCCTTTGCTCGGTTGTATCCTCTTATATTATTTGAATTTTTCTGGGTGTTTTTGGTGTCAATATGGTGAATAAGATCCTTCCATATCCATCTTCTCTACTTCAAATTTCCAATGTTATCTTCTAGGTTTCATTTTGCCTCTTGGAACTCTAGTTATGGATGCTTGAACATTGTACAATCTATTTTTTAATCAAATTTGGGCTTCTTGTGTTCCTTAAATTTTCTAGGAATTTCCACAAGTAACATGTACATAATAGTTTTATCATCATGTTATTCTATCTTCTATATTTTCAACCATCTATCCTCAACCTTATTTTGTCTTCTGAATCACGAGTTATGGTCATATGATCTTTCACATTTTACTTCCCTTCAAATTTGCGGCCCTCTGATCTTTGAATTTTATAGGATTTTTTGTCACTAGTTTGCCTTGAATTCCTCCTCCAACTTGTTCTCATACTTAAGATATTTCCAATGACATATCTTGGGCCTGATTTGGACTCTCAAATCTCAACATATGATTTTCTGAAGTCAACACTCAAAAACCCTTAATCTTCTCATGGGGAGATCTTGACCATTGATCTTCATCCCTAAAACATTATCCCACATGCACTAGGTAATTTGAGTTTTCATGGTACATATTGTTTTTGGCCACCTTACTTGGTTTGCATGAGAAACTAGAGTAGGAATAAGACCTAGGGCCTGCATATAAATAATACTAAAATACCCCCACCTAAAATATAATACATTGATAGCCCCCCCTTGTCGACCTTCAAACCTTAGAGAAATCACAGGTGAGGTAGGTGAGGTATAAAAATGACATGAAAACCCCTAAGGAAAGAACCATGTAATGTAAAAAAGATTATGGTAAACATTCTAAAAATTCAAACCCCAAAAAATATTAAAATAATGCCTCGGTTGTTTGGGAACCGATGAAATGGGAAAGTCCCAAGAGTGTGATCTTGAGTTATATTAAAATATTATTATATGGTCATTCCAAGGTATTTGGAGAGGGGAGGAGGGGATTTTGAGAAAGTAGGGAGGCTTGTCCTAATGGTAAATTCTGATGGGGATTTACCGAAAAATGAATCCCGATAGAAATTGAGGGGGGGATTGGAAACAAAATAACAAAGTTAAATAAAACTAAAATTAAATAGAAATGAAAAATATAATAAAGAATAAAAATAATAGAATAGAATAGAAAAAATCATTATAAAGTACAATCTCGGACTTAGGGAAAAATGAGAAAAACAAAATTAAATGAAAATGAAAAAAAGAGAAAATAAATAAAAATAATAAACAAAAACAACTACATACATACATACATGAATATACATATACATATATGAAAAAAGTCAAAATGTATCCAATTTCATTGGGACATGGAAAAAATAATAAGAAACCACATATGAGAAAATATACAATAGGGATTTAGGGGAAAATGTAAAATTTGAGAAATAATTTCCCTAAGTAAAAATAATTTTCCCATATAATAGTAATTTTCCCACGTAAAATAATTTTACCCATGTAAAGTGATTTTCACAATAAAAGTGATTTTCCCATGTAATAAAAAAAGAAAGGGTAGTTTGGGAAAACCATGGACAATTTAGAGAAAATTATGGGAAATCAAAACCATGTGTAGTTTTGTAAACCATGAAAAAATTAGAAATAAAAATAAATAAATAATAATAATAAAAATAAAATATAAACTATACAAATTATATACAAAAAACAGTTAAAACAAATAGGCCTAGTTTTGCACCGGTCAAGGTTCTACACTAGTCAGGGTTCCACACCTAGGGACCAAAAAAATGAAACAAAAGGTACATCAAAATTGCAAATAATCGGGTGTTAATTCAGGTAGGTACGTCGTATGGAGATCATGATCGCTCAAATTTGGATATGGAAAATGGTGAGTAGGAAGGACGAAAAGGGATGACATGTCACATGACATTGTAGTGTCACAAAGAGAAAACCATGCAATAAAAAGGTGTTTGATGCTAGCCAGGAATATGGGATATGTCAATCCAATCAAAAGAAAAATCTCAGAGGGAAAAATCGACAAGATTTCAAGGAGATGGAATCTGATAGGATCATAAAATAAGGTCCCATGTTAGACCACAACACATGAATCTGGTTACAACAAGTGGCGAGCAAGCATTGGGTGATAATATGACAAGGTTCCACATCTGAAAATATTAATAGGTCTTCGAGAACCATCATGAGCAAGGTAGATAGTCTAACTTCCCAATGAGGGATAACTCAGTAAGGATCAAGGTTCTTGACAATGATCAAGGTTCCTGGAGAAATAGTAAAACAAAATAACATTCAGGCCTTGGAATATATAATAGAAGATAATTCAAAGGTGATAAAAACAAAACTTGTTGGGGTTCTGGAAAGAAAAGGATCAAATCCAAATGTTGAATGTTGTCTTACAATGGTAGACGAGATTTGAATAGAGAGAAGTCAATTCAAGATGAAGAAGATAAAGGGACTCCGCCAAGCATTTCAAGGTTGGAGCGGTCATGTAAAGGTAGTGACTCTGAAACCTTGCTCATGAAACCATATCAAAGAATAAAAATAGTTATGCAAGGAAAAAAGTACTTGTCAGTATATCATAAACATTACATTCTTTTCATTTGCCTTGAAAAAACTTATGAATAAGTGTTGGGTTTGTTTTCATAATGTTGAAAAAGGAAGAGGAATTTTATCAAATACAATAATCCTTGATGTGAAATACCGTTGCTAAATTTTTTGAAAGTTGCATGCAACAAGTCTCAAACTCAATGAAAGGATTAGTGACCTTGTGATTCTAGCTAAGATTTTTAAATTGAAGAATATGATCAACATACGAGAGCTTGAGCATAATTGACAACATCATGTACAACATGCAAACATGAGGATGCATAATGCATATAAGTTCTTCATTTAATTAATTCATTCAAAAAGTCCTCAAAATCAGACTCATTCAAGGGATACAATAGAACACCAAACTATGCAATCTTATAGGATCATCAAATACTTCAAAATATGAAAAACATACAAAATATGTCTTGTCAACTTCATCATACAAATGTCAACAAAGCATCATAAGTCAAAAAAACATTATAAATACATTTAAAAGTATAAGATCAAAAGGATTGAGAAACATCCTCAAAGAAAATCATTAATAAAGATCAAACTCCCAACTCTCTCAAGGTAGGTAAACAATAATCATTAGGTTCATAGTAGTAGAGGATTATCCGTTAGAGCCCAAATTTTGGTAAGCAGGGCCTTTCCTTTCTTTTATAAAACAAAAATTAAAGGGGGGTTTTGTGGTCACAACAAATGGCGACATATTGGCAGAACTAGTTATCTCTTTTAGTAGAATTCTAGGGCCCTTACTTTAAATCTGAATTTTAAACATAATCTCAACAAACTACAAACAAATTTCAAATAATCAAGGGTACCACAATGACGCCAAATTTATTAAAGTTATAACCCAATATTTCAAGTACTCGTTATCTAACATACCCTTTTCAAAGAGTCGATTATTGAGTTAAATTATTTGACTTGATACACACTTCTAATTGGATTTGGTTTAACCATTGGTTTTCATTTTTTATAACTAGAAAACATCTACATAAGTGATGACCTTTATGGTCAAAACCAATAGTATGGAAACCTGATTTCCTTAGGGTGCTCATCAAACCCTCTAAGGGTGTCCAAGAATCTCGTATGTTCAAGCACATGCATATAATAGGTTTAATTTCTTAGGCCATTCATGAGATTTACATTTTCCAAAACTATTCTCTATCAATATATAACCCTTTCTTTATTTTATTCGATCACAGTATGGATCGAATCCTTATTTCCCATTCGTTCATGGGTATGTTGACTATGCTATCATATCCCCACTAGATATTCAATACCAAATCATTTTCCCATAGAACCAAAGGCTGTTCTCTTGTCTTATAGCCCAGCTCTACTGCTTTTGGTGCTTTGTCCATAAGATCAAATCTCGATGCTCAAATGCTAATTAAATAGGTTCTTATCCTAAACTCTAGTCGTAGCTAGATCGACGATGATATTTTAATATGGACTTGATGTTCGTGCTCTTTTCGTCAATGTGTGAGCAAAAAGTGAGCACTTACATGCCTAGTTGGGCTCTTCTAGTCATGACAGCTATAATGCAAAAGGTTAGAAAGAAAACAGTAAAGGTATTAAGAAGAATTAAGCAAGAACTAAATAACAACATGAGCATAAAAATAAAAACTAAAAACAAATGACAATGGAACAAGTTCACCAATAGATAGGCTGATCTGATTAGTGAAATCCAGAGGTACACAAAGGGGAAAGGGGACTTGGGTC
>SNQJ01S0012822.1:158726-172377 GCA_010110895.2 Picea sitchensis
GAGGAATCTTCTAGAAGTAGAACCTTCTAAGAAGTCCTCTTACATTTATTATATCTAATTACCCATTTATTATATCTAACTACCATAGTGGGCCTTATTTAATAATATAGTGGACCTAGTCCACCTTACATTTAATGGTCTCCACTATCATCACTATGGGCCCTCCGGGCCCCTCCACTACCTCTTTAGCTACCTTACATTTCCGTTAATGGTTACTTGCAGCTAAATCCAGATCAGTTAGGTTTGTGACTTCTATTTATGAAACGTAGGCGTAGGAGCCGCTCTGTGAGAGCAATATCTCAGAGATGGTGAGGTGGAGGATACGCTTGAGAGAGACCTATTTGTATATAGGGTGTGAGAGAGTTATATACTTAGGTAGAGTAGAGAGTTAGAGGAGGAGAAACTAGAGCAAAGAGTTCTCAAGAGAGAGCTGAGACTTGTTACAGTCTAGCCATTGTAAACACATTTGTATAGGCATTTATGAATATAATAGAAGAGCAGTTTTTCCTGCCATGAACTGTCTATATATGTTTACATGTTTTCATGCATTATGTGTTTTAAATTCATAACCGGTGAAGCCTTGAATAAGTTTCGACTTCTTCCTGTCTTGGAGTTCCTGAGTGCAAGGAGTGCACAAAGTCCACAAGGTGTGCTTTAATAGAGGTTAGACAACCTCAAGAAAGCTCAAGAGGGATAGGGTTGAACCTTCACCAGCAGAGGTGCAGGGAGTGCACAGGAAGGAACTTTGTTTCAAGTTCGACGAGGAGACAGAACTACTGAAGGTTCTGTGGAAGCTCTGCCAGGCAGGCATTGAGCAAGTGCATAGAGTGCACAGAAGAACTCTATTTCAAGTTCAGTAAGAAGACAAAATCACTGAGGATTCTAGAGAACTCTGCTAGGAGGGCATTGAGTTAGAGCAAGTGTGCACAGAAGGAACTATTTTGAGTTCAGAGAGAAGAAGTGTCGAGGAGAGACACTTACAAAGTTGTTGAATACTCTGTTTGCTCAACAAGGAGTGCTTGAGCAGGAAGTTGCCAAGAGGGAACCAAATTCCCCTTTGAAGGGAGAGAAAAGGACTGAGTCCCTTAGAGATTCAAGTTCTAAAGATCGGGAGGGACAACGTTCCCAAAACACAGACAAGATCCAAAGGAACCGAGCTCGCAAGAGAAGCATCGAAGGCCAAGACCTTCAAGCGTCGAAAATATTCCAAGGAAAAGGAAGAAGCACAAGATTAGGAGGAGAACGCGCAAGGAGAATAGATTTGCGCGATCAGATCTAACGCCCATACTCGACAACCATCATATCTAGAGGAAGGTGCACAAAGTTTAACCTCTGGGATGTTCATGCAGGAGAGCTACCGAAAATGAATGGACACTTCGTAGAGAAGTGTCGAAATACCGAAAACTGTTGGATTAGGTGAAGGCACACGGGGTTCAAACACTTGAATTTCAGTATTTTGGAGTTCGAGGTTTGGAGAGGTGAAGGATCATGGAGTCGCTACATCGCGAACTCCCAATTCGCAAAATCTCAAAATCTCACACTGAATCTCGGTATTTCAGAGTTCAGGGTTGGGAGCAGCAAGGGACTGTGGAGTCGTTGCATCGCGAACTCTCTGTTCACAAAATGTTGAAAGAAACCAAACCGTTGGATGTGGAGAGCAGTGGCCTGAGAGCCGTAGGATGAAGGTTACATGCATGAGGAGGTTAGTCCCTAGGAGGTGCATAGGAAGGGGGATCTGAACTGTTAGATCTAGCACCAAGGTCCGTGAGTTGTCGGAACCAGAGAATGTGCGCAAGGTTTAAACCTCATATCAATAGAAGGGAGAGGAATCTTTCGAATTCGCAACCCGTGAAGTCCCGAAAAGATCAGGACCATCCATCATTGGAAGGCCACGTGGTGGAGATCCACGTACTTCGGGGATTCATCCATCGAAAGGATGAAGGAGAGGAGTCTTTCGACTTCACAACCTGCGAAGTCCCAAAAAGCATCGGAACCGTCCATTTTGGAGGACAGGTGTCGAATATCCAAGTCTATCGAGAGTTTGGGTACTGAGAGATTGAGGAGAAAGGAGTCGTGAGACAAGAAGTCCCGGCTCCCGAAATCGTGAAAGGAATCATGATTGAACAAGGACCGTTCATTCAGGGTAGATCTAGACCATTGATTGTCCAGGGGATATTTTAGCATTTCAAGGCCCAGGAGATTGAAGGACCTGGAATCATTGCAACTGGAGTCGCGAAGTCCCGAATTGTGAAATCCCGAAAAGCGTTCAGAGGAATAGCCCCAAGTCACAGGACCGATCGTATGAAAAGAAACTTAAGGGAGGAGTCATGGAGTTAGACCCTATTTCAGGTTTTGTCATTTCGAAAGACAGAGGACAGGGAGGAGTGCTTGCATCGCGATTCCCCGAATCGCGAAAAGCCACTAAGCACTTTGACGTTAAGCGCGTGGTCATAGGACATGGTCACATGGATGGAGGTTAAGGGAGGCTAAGCCCTTTTCGGCATTTCGACGACTGGGATTTGGAAATACAAGGAATCTGGGAAAGCTTGCATGCAGGAGTCCCAAAACTCCGAAACACGAAAGGCATGTGCAAGTTGCAGAACAGAGAAGAGCACCGAAAAAGGGGCGCACACATAGGTTTTCTCAAGACCTGTGTGAGAGGATAAAAGGGGACCTATGTATTTGTTCAAGGGGGTTCCAAAAGGAGCCTAAAGAGCCATTTCGGCTCAGGGAAGAGAACGATCCAAAGACCGGGAGGTCGCAAAACCCTGTTGAGGTAGGGGGACTACATCATTCTACACAATAAATGATAATTTATAATCATTGATCACTTCGTTCATCAACGATCAACATGAGGAATTCTCTATCACCATAGAGTTTCTCTGCGCAATTCTATGGGAATTTAAACTCGAGATTTCTTCACCAAGGAAATCCTCCCTTTTCAAATTCCTTCATTTATAGAACTTGAGGCCTGCAAAACACCAATTACTAACACACAAGGGTTTATAAAATCATTCCACATAGGTTGATGCATAATAACACTCGATCAGAATGTATTCTATTAATATCCAAAGAATTTACATAAGGCCTCTCCTCAACCTTTTATGGCCTGATTATACATTGATTGGCCTCTAATTGGCATTTTCACACTCTCAATCCTTACTCCTCTCCTATTACCCCTATTTGAAACCCTTCTACTTCTTGGCTCATACAATTATACACAAGGGAATTGAGGACTAAGTTTAGTTTAGATCCACTGATTCTTCAACCAAGCCTAACAGATCCTCTTAGATGCATAAGATCCTCTAACAAAATCTTAACTTTAGGATCCTCAAATGACTCATGAGATCTGTTAGCACTCTGTAAAGTTTTTCCGGCTGAATAGATAAATGCCAGAGGTAATTGTTTCAACCAACTTTAGAGCTGAGGCACTAGCTTTCTCAACTCAGAGAGGGCTCTCTCATGTCACTTGGTATTTCTTTGGCAATCGGTGGCTAGATTGGGTTTTCTTTAGGGGTTTTGAAAATTTTTTGGCAAAGAAGGGGAGGGACATCCAGGGCTATGGACTCAAAAATTAATAAAACAATGATAGGACATAAGAGCTATCATAGGAGAAAGGCTAAATGAGGAAATGAATATGAGTTTATAAATTGAAATTTGCAGGGTGAAAGAGGAAAAGGAGAAACAATTTAACTACATCAGAGCATTATTGAAATGAGTTATGAATTAGCTAGGAAGAAAATTACATAGTTTAATATGCTTAAAGTCGGGAGCATCATAAGATGAATTCCAGACACTTTGACTCTCCAATAAAAACATAATAAAATGTAAATGGGAATTTAAAGACACAGGAAATACATACTATGAAAGAAAACAAAACTTATATTATAGCCATTAGAATCTTTTCATAAACAGTCTGAATGCTTCTACATTATATATTCAATTCAACTCCAGGAATTTACAATGTCCTCCTACTACGAGGGCATGCCCCTCTTTGGTCATTTTTCTAATACATTTGGAACCTCTAATACTTATACAATTCGATTTCCTTTAGAGTGAAAATAACTGAATTTTCAGCTTCTTCCCCAAAATAGAAACAATTACAAATAGAACATGACACGTTTTAATTGATTTCTTGTTTTTCAGGAGAAAAAATAGGCTTCAAAACACCACCTGTAATTATCAAACCATAGCATCTGTGTAAAATGTGAGAACGTTTTTTGTATATAGAATCGTACTGAAGAAAAACCTCTCTCAATTTCTTGAAATCCATCTCCATCTGGCCATAATATGTGTCACAAAAACATGTCTTGAACATGAAATCATAACAGAAAAGTATGGCTCCAAGATTCCCTCGAATCTCCCGATCTGTGACAACTGTGTAAAAAAAGAACAACATTAATGTTCTAGGGTCCGTGCTTGACAATAACCTCTTTTGAATTTTGAAAACTCATTCTGGTTCATTTGAAAATCGTCCTGTAAGTCTCAATTGCTGCAGAAACTGACTGCCACATCCTCTTTGAAATGTCACTTGTGCTTTTTCCAAATTTAATTTTATTTATCCATATTTTCCTTAAATATTTCGGAATGAAATTTTTGAATAAAAATAATTCCCAAATATTTTTTATCCTTTAAAATTAAATTTCCATGACTTAATTCATGCCCATAGTTTTGAAAAAACATTTATTGCTTGCTTCCCATGGTTTTGAAAACCATGTGTTGTTTTGCCCAATTTACCATTTCCCTGTAAAAAACATTTACTGTTACCACTTCACGTGAAAAAAAATTATTGTGTAATGTTTTTCCCATTTAACGTCTTTGGAAAAACACCTTTTATCTTCTTCTTTTGCTTCTGTAAATATTTGGATAAAGAATTATTCAAGTCTTTGTTCATGTGCATCTTCCCATTTAAATCTTTTGCATGGAAATAAACATTAATTTCTTTAATTTGTAAAACTTAAATCTTACCTCCATAAAACCTTTTCAAGTGAGGAGGAATTTCATTTATTAGAAATTCCATAATTGTTGTTGAAATGCATTCCTAAATGCTGCACATTAAACATATGATAAATGGTGCATTTATTACATCGATCTTTGGCTGGAGTGGTTTAATCCAAACTACTTTTACCTCCGATGTGCTCCATGTTAAAACACATCTCCACCAAATAAACCACGGTAGTTTTTCCCAGCCTGCCTTCACATAATTAACCTCATCTCTATTTCAATCCCCGATATGTATGTGTTCCCTCCATCCAACCTTTTACTTTTCCACATTATAAATTGAGATTCGTGCCCATGATTTGAGGTCATTCCATAAATTAAATATTGGATTAAATATTAATATAAATATTTTAATACAAAAATATTTATATTAATAATAATAAACCCTTTTTCTACTTTCTAAGGACTTTGGACTTATGAGGCTTAACACATGACTTTGTGGATAGGATAAGGGTACTTAATAAAAGGAATATTTTTTATTTTCAATGGGAATATGAAAATAAGGGTAAAAATGAATGAAGTGATGAAACTAAGGGATTTAGATAAGAGTTAATGATAGGTATAGGTTTGGGATATTCGCCAAATTTTTGACTCATGGAGGACATGACTATTTTGGATGATCAGTTGAGTGAAGGATTTAGGTGATGGGAGCTTGACAGAGCTCATGAAAAAATTTAAAAATTTGAGTGGAAAAATAGTACAAGGGAAAGACGCTTTGGGAAAAAATAATACAAATTAGCAAGTGATAACATAGGCTCCTATTAGGGATTCTATCCTCCCCGTGAGGTATCAAAGAATAGTATACCACGTGCCTGATGCATTGGGATGCTCCCAAAACATGAGTGTGTACCCTGCTCCGACCTGTCACCAGTGTCTGCTAAAAACTCTGCACACTGCTCTCAACTTGATACTGAACATTGAATACACCGCTAAAATATGACTGTACAGAATTACTGGAAATACAAACTGAAAAATGCTTGACCAAGAAGCTTATTCACACACTCCTACCTACTCTAACTGCTTAAATGAACTTCCAATCATGTGAAATCAAAATGCCAATGCAACCATGCAAGAATTTTATCCACTGTTTGTTTACTCTGCACAAGCTTTCTCCAAATCCTACTTACTGATAATTCATTCAAAAATTCATCCATAAATCCAAATCTCAAAAATTTAAAAACATCTGGACCGTTCATTGACTCCAACAAAACTGCAAATGGATCCTCTAAAATATGCACAAAACAACAATCATGTTTCACCCCTTCCACTGCATTCTTGTTTTCATGTGATTTAACATGTTGCTTTCCACCAAGAGGCTGACAAATCTGTTGAGACTGCTGGAAATAACAATCTTCTAAATCAGAAGACAGTGTTGGTTGAACTGAAACCCCTGGAGGAAAGACATCCATGTCTAACAATTATGTTGATTTACTATCATGTTTATTTTCAAGATGGTAGTTGAGCACAGGATGCAAATCTGAACTGAGATAACTTTCCATGTAATCAACAACATGATCATTAAATGCATGAGAAGGTTGTTGGTCTTACTCACTGATAACAATTTGCTCATGTAAAACAGTGCCACTGTGAATGCAATCAGACTTCCCTACTTCCTCTGTTATCTCATGATTTTCTTTCAACAATTTAAAGGAAGAAAAACATAGTGGAAGATAGTTTTCATTTGCAAATCCACTTATTTCTTCATATTTAACATTATTCCTAGAGGATTTCTTATTTGAAACATTATAGACATTTCGTTTCAACAGTTCGAAAGAGGAAAAACACAATGGCAAGGTTCTTCTTGATTTGAAACCTTCTTCATTTTCTTCACTGCTGTCATAGGCACATTTTTTAATTTCTTTGGATTGTTGAACACACTCATTTTTGGATTCGTCTTCGACTGATGGCTGCAAATTTGTACTGAAAAGACCTTCTATGTAACAAGTACTAGGGTCATCAAACACATGAGAAGATTGCTACAATTTCTTGTCAATTGTTTTAGGTGAATCAGTGTGATTTGGCATTAACACACATTCCTTTGCTTCAATGATGATCTTAGGATTTTCTTTCAACAATCTGAATGAAGAAAAGCATAAAGGTAAAGAATTCTCTTCAACTGATTCAATACTTTCTTCTTTGTAACTGTGATATGTAGGTTGATTTCTCTTATTACACTGCTGAAAAAGGAACATTTTCTGATAGAGAACATGTAGTTGGTTGTTCTAGGGAGTTGACATCATCATCATCGTCATCATATTAATCATATATAGGCAAATTAGAAATATATGCAATGTCATCTAACAAGAACAAACGTGGAACATCAACCTATTTTTCAACAAACTGATTTGCAAACTCATCTTCTTGACTCTCTACAAATGAATACATAAAACAATCAGCCCCTTGCTTATCATGGGATGGATTAGAAGCTAAATCAACACCTCCTCTTTCAACAAGTGGAATATAATTTTTTGCAAAATCATTAGCATTGGAAACTTCAAGAGGACCTATGATATTGCCAATTCTATGCTCAAGATTCCAATCAACTATTTTCTGTTCATATTCACTTTCATGTTCTTGAGCATTCAACCCCTCATTTTGGATCTATTTACATGCTTAGATATTGTGTTGAAACTCCTAAGCATCATTAAACATTTTTTGTAAGGACTTAGGCCTTCTTTCCATCATGATGAAAGACAAATATGAATGAAGAGTTGTTGTATAATGGAGCATGGCAACAACTTCAGTGGGTTGAATTTTTTTGGGAAATTGTAATAAATACTAGAAAATCTTCTACTGAATGTAGAAATAGTTTCATTGCTCTGCCTCTTCAAAGCATAGAACTTTGTAAGTTGTAGATCCAAAGATTTCTTCTTGCCCCAAAACTTTAAAAAGACATTCTTCAATTCCTCCCATGAGCTAATTGTTTCTGATTGTAAATGTTTAAACCAATCTTTGGTGTCCCCTTTCAAGGATCGAGAGAAGGCTCTCATACAAACATCATCATGGTCAATCTCAAACAAATCTATAAAATTCTCAAACCCTTGGATGTGTTTTTCAGCTAAGAAGACATCAGGTTCCCCATCAAACACAGGTAGGTATTTATAGTGCTCAGGAGGAAAATCATGAAGGAATTGAGGTAATTTTAAGGGTCTGTATCTATGATGAATCTTGGAGGGTGTTGGATCAAGTACAAGAGGTGAAATATTAGCTTTGGTTTCATGAGGCACATCAACTTGGTTATGATCATCACATCACTTAGATGGAATGTTTTTATCAAAATCAGTGATACAGTGAGGATATGTATGTACAACTTTAAGAGGAGGATATACAATTGAAATATTCTCATGATCATCATTAGAATGTAGCAGGTAAATAATTTATTTATTTTGACATGTTCAAGGAAGGACCAGAGGCAACTTACAACAAACAATAAAATGCCTTGGAAAAAATCCAAATTTAAGTACTTGTTTCCTTCCATAATGTCTTTTCATACCTCTGTCAAGGGATCTCATCTTCTAGTGGAGTCTTTGAATTACATTCGAATCTTGCGTGGAGTCCCCAATAATGTTTTGGAATATGGATTATGCATTGAGAGTGGAGTCGCCATTGAAGATTTGAATTTTTGGATTCTTCTACTAGTGGAATCACCTTCAAACTGATTTTTTATGTGTGGAGTCGCAAGAGCAGGAATAAAGCCAATATGTTCCTAAGTGTCTACTACACTCAGACCTTAGAACTCAACCATTTTGTTCTTCCCAGGGAAAAATTTTCAATTTCGTCCCCGATAACGGTGCCAAAATGTTAGCACTCTGTAAATTTTGTTCGACTGAATAGACAAATGACAGAGGTAACTATATCAACCAGCTTTAGAGCTGAGGCACTAGCTTGTTCAATTTAGAGAGGGATTTCTCGTGTCACTTGTTATTTCTTTGGCAATCGGTGGCTAGATTGGGTATGCTTTAGGGGTTTTGTAAAGATGTTGGAAAAGAAGGGGGAGGGACATCCAGGGCTATGGAGTCAAAAATGAATAAAACAAAGAAAGGACTTAAGAACTATCAAAGGAGAAAGGATAAATGAGGCAATGAATATGTGTTTATAAATTGAAATTTACAGGGTGAAAGAGGAAAAGGAGAAACAATTTAACTGCATCAGAGTAATATTGAAATGAGTTCTGAATTAGCTAGGAAGAAAATTACATAGTTTAAATTGCTTAAAGTCAGGAGCATCATAAGATGAATTCCAGACGCTTTGACTCTCCAATAATAATAGAAGGAAATGTAAATGGGAATTTAAATACACAGGAAATACATACTATGGTAGAAAAAAAAACTCATATCATAGCCATTAGAATCTTTTCATAAACAGTTTGAATGCTTCTGCATTATATATTCAATTCAACTCCAGGAATTTACAATGTCCTCCTGCTACGAGGGCAGGCCCCTCTCTAGTCAGTTTTATAATACATTTGGAACCTCTAATACTTATACAATTTGAGTTCCTTCAGTGTGCAAATAATTGAAATGAAACGTTTCAGCTTCTTCCCCAAAATAGATACAGTTACAAATAGAACATGAAACGTTTTAATCGATTTCCTGTTTTTCAGGAGAAAAAATAGGCTTCCAAATGCCACCTGTAATTATCAAACTGGAGCAGGTGTGTAAAATATGAGAATGGTTTTTGTAGATAGGATCATCTTGAAGAAAAACCTCTCTCAGTTTCTTAGGATTCATATCCATCTGGTCAGAATATGTTTCACAACAACATGTCTCGAATAGGAAATCATAACAGAAAAATATGGCTCCAAGATTCCCTCGAATCTCCCGATCCGTGACACTTGTGTGAAAAATAAACAAGGTTAATGTTCTAGGGTTCATTCTTGAAAATAACCTCTTTTTAATTTTGAAAACTCATTCTGGCTCATCCGGAAATCATCATGTAAGTCTCAACTGCTGCAGAAACTGACTGCCACATCCTCTTTGAAACGTCACTTGTGCCTTTTCCAAATTTAATTTTATTTATCCATATTTTCCTTAAATATTTGGGAATAAATTATTTGAATAAAAATAATTCCCAAATATTTTTTATCCTTTAAAATTAAACTTCCATGAATTAATTCATGCCCATAGTTTTGAGAAACCATTTATTGCTTGCTTCCCATGGTTTTTAAAACCATGTGTTGTTTTTCCCAATTTATCATTTCCATGTAAAAAACATTTACTGTTACCACTTCATCGTGAAAAACATTTATTGTGTAATGTTTTTCCCATTTAACGTCTTTGGAAAAACACCTTTTATCTTCTTCTTTTACTTCTGTAAATATTTGCATAAAGAATTATCCAAGTCTTTGTTCACATGCATCTTCCCATTTAAATATTTTGCATGGAAATAAACATTAATTTATTTAATTTGTAAAAGTTAAATCTTACCTCCATAAAACTAAATCTTTTGCATGGAAATAAACATTAATTTATTTAATTTGTAAAACTTAAATCTTACCTCTGTAAAAGATTTTCACATGAGGAGGAATTTCATTTATTAGAAATTCCATAATTGTTGTTGAAATGCATTCCTGGAAAAATGCCGCACATTAAACATATGATAAATGGTGCATTTATTACATTGGGCTTTGGCTGGAGTGGTTTAATCCAAACTACTTTTACCTCTGATGTGCTCCATGTAAAAACACGTGTCCACCAAATAAAACATGGTATTTTTGATCCAAGTGGATATCGATGGCCACCCACCTTCTCCAGCTGGCTCAAAACATCTTTCTCGCAATTTTGATAATTTACTATTTTTAGCAGTTTTTCGGGTCCTAAACTTCCGGAGCCGTTTTGAGGCCCTAAACGATATTTTTTGGGGTATGTTGCCATTGTGAAAATGTTGTAGTCCTCGGATAGATATTTCCAATGGGCTATCATATGCCTAAACCGGAGATTGTATGAAAAAGTTACGACCCCGAGAAGTTGATGTACTAACTTACCCAAACGTGGCCCACATGACTTTTGGCGCTTCATCTCCTAGGGTTAGGTTTTTGGATGTTTAGGATTTTTGAAACTCTTGTTTATTGTAAAAAGACCTTGAGAGCCTCATTGTAATCATCTTCTTGCAAATGAGCGTAGCCGTCACATCTCTTCTCAGAGATAAGCCGCCACCATTCCAGCAAGCTTGTTTTCCGCTACATTTTACAGTTTTAGCTTATTTCCTTATTGAATAGAAAACCAGTTTTACTGTATCTCTGTTATTCTGTGTTAAGAATCTGGTAATAATATGTAGTCATTTCGTTCTGCTCATAAAATCCGTATCAATGGTATCAGTGTGTCTTGCTCCTTGTCGTCTTAATGCATGTCCCCAACGAGGTCGAAGTACAAAGAGTTAGGTCTCGAGCTTGTTTCTCTTGAGGAAAAAATCTCTCGCACGCCCAAGAGACCTCTCATGAAAGGAGAAAAGAAAGATGACGGGACAGGAGATCCTTTCAAACTATTGATGGAGGAAGTCCTCACGCAACAGAGGAACGAGATGATGGATAATTTCGCACAAATCCTTCGGCGACTACCAACAGGCGACGCATCTTCTTCGAGCGGAGGCACCGCCCCCTTCAAGGTACAAATAAACTTCGATATTCCTATATTTGAAGGTTAGATAGATGCAGATGCTGTAGAAGGGTGGTTGAATCTACTAGAAGGGTATTTTTCTGTCCATAACTTTTCGAATAAAGAAAAGATTACCTTTGCGCTCCTCAAAGCCGTTCCCCATGTCAAAGATTAGTGGGAAACTTTCTGTGAGCAAAAGGAAACAGAGGAACCCTCATTATTTATAGTCACAGCCACCTGGGAATCCTTTAGGGATGCTATTAAAGAAAAATACTACCCTGTCGGAAGTTATGACGACTTGTATACCAAATGGACCACACTGCGGCAAGAAAGAGACCAAGCAATGTTAGATTTCAAAAATATCTTCCATACCTTGTGCACCAAGCTGGGTATCAAAGATTCAGAGCAAAATCTGGTGCTCAAGTATCATGGTGCTCCGCATAGATACATCTAGACCAAAATGGAATTTCTAGACATCTCATCCTTGGGCGCGGCCTACCGATATGTCGTCAAAATTGAGCAGTAGCTCAAACAAAAGACGCAACAATTTGGGCCGGGGAACCCCTCGCAACAAAAGCCAGGAAAGGGCGGCCCCAACCCACATAACAAAGGACAAAGAAAAGATGGACAGTATCAGGACAACCAGTCCAAACCGCAAGTAAAGAAGGACACTGGAAAGACAAAGAAAGATACCGAGAAGTGGTGTGACTTCCATAAGAGCCCTTGGCATAGCACTGCTGACTGCTGCTCAAAGCAGACGCTGGTGGTCGAAGTGAAAGACTTTAAATTAGATGCATGTTCTAACTCTGAGCCAGAACCAGAAAGGGGAAGATGAATCATTGACACAGAACCCAATGCCACCGTTGGTACCACCAAGCTCCAGCATGGTGAACCAGATGAGCCAGAAGAAGGAGAGCACCTCTTCCATTCACAGATGTGCGTAAAAGGCACCCTACTGCACTTCATCGTTGATAGTGGTAGACATAAGAACCTCATCTCAGCAGAGGTCATCAAGCGGTTGTCCCTTTTGACAACACCACACCCACAACCCTACAACATTGGATGGCTCCGTCAAGGAAGCGATCTTCATGTCAGCCAAAAATGTCGATTGTCCTACGGCATCAAGCCCTTCAAAGACGAGGTATTGTGTGATGTTTCTCCTCTCAAAGTTTTTGATGTTCTTTTGGGCCAACCTTATTTATGGAAACGTCATGTTGTATATAAGTCTAGGCCTCATAGTGTTATTATTACTTTGAATAGGAAATTGTACAGGATACCCAAGGCAGTCCCACCTAGTGTTATTTCCTTGATCTTTGCTAAGAAATGTAGGAAGGTCATCTCTCAGACGGGGAAGTTTGTCTTCTTCATGATTCGCTCTCAGAATGACAGAAAAATCACACCCACATCTAGGGTCTCTGTAGCCAACCTCTCCACATAGTAGAAGCAAGTAGATAAGGTCGTGGAAGAATACTTAGATATCTTCTCCTCACCTATCAGGGTACCTCTACACTGCCAGGTCAAGCACCCCATCGATCTGACCCCCGACGCACCGCTGCCCAATGGGCCAGTCTATCGTCACTCTTTATTAGAGAATGAGGAGATCAAGCGAAAGATCCAAGAATTGCTCCACAAGGGGCACATCCATCCCATCTCATCACCTTGCGGAATCCCAATCGTGATGGTACAGATGAAAGATGGAACTTGTCGACTTTGCATTGATTATCAGGATCTAAATAAAATTACAGTCAGAAACTGGTACCCGATTCCCCGAATCGATGACCTCCTTGATCAACTCATGGGGGCCAAATACTTCAGTAAGATTAATATGAAGTTTGGCTACCACCAGGTCCCGATAGAACAGACGGATGTATGGAAGACCACCTTGAAGTCAAAGGAAGGCCTTTTTGAATGGTTGGTCATGCCCTTTGGTCTGACAAATGCTCCAGCCACTTTCATGAGGATGATGGACGATATCCTGCGACAATTCATGAATACTTTTGTAGTGGTGTATCTGGATGACATTCTCATTTACATAAAGACTTGGGTCAAACACTTGC